>CM076570.1:233067601-233259511 GCA_034641835.2 Pinus albicaulis | reverse complement strand
ATGTTGGTTGTGTATATCTACTCTTTTGTACTCATGCTTTCAAGAAACCCTTGCCAGGTTATCTCCATAATGTATTAAGGGGACTAGATCTTTGTTTTCTAAAAATATTGCTTAATAAAACTCTATATATATGGTTATATATCATATTGTTGCAGAAACACTCATTAAATCACTCATTCCCTTTCTTCAAAAATTCTGCATGGTATAAGTCATGGGGTTTGGGTGTTTTTAGGCCATATTGGTCCCAGGAGGTCTGTTTAACTTAAAAAAAGGGATTTGTTTCTGATCCCCTTTTGAATGTGAGGGCCATAATAAATGTACTAAGGGATCCAAGTGTTATTTCTCACTTTTATAGCATAATATTTTTGAAATAACGTTTTTATAGTCTATATTGCTGATTTTCCCATTTTGGGATATTATAGTGGCATCGAAGCATAATCTCGGCTCAGCCTGTGGAATCTTAGCCATTATGCTATCAAGCTGAAAAGAAGAGGAAAATATGAATAGAAAAGACAAAAATGAGACTCCAATATTTGGAGGAAGAAAGGAGGAGAGACTTCCAAAGTTTCTTTCTCAAACTTTATTGAGCATTCATGGAGATCTCAAGAAGATGAGAAGCGAGATGTGTAGAGAATATCCAAGAGAGTTTGGATTTGAATCAAACTCTATATTTTCATATGATGAGTGTGAGCATGCAGCCACACACTATGATGCACAACGCAGTTACATGCCCAGATTTACTATGAGAGAGATGGAAGAAGAAGGAATGACTAGGAGGGAAACTCTTAGTGATTTTCTGCAAGAGTATGAATCTCAAAACTAGAATTTTAGAGATCATGTCACTTTTCCAGAGTTTTGCAAGATCAAGGTGAAGAGAAGCAAGCAACATGATATAGGTAGATTTGTTCTATCTACTTTTGATGGTTCACCTACATGTTCAGCCTGAGCTTGGGTGGAGGAGTTACACACCTATTTGCAGCACCACCAAATTTCTGAATATGAGGCCATCAAAGTTGCAGCGCTGCATTTTGGAGGTAAGGCCTATGCATGGTGGATATTTGAGTATTTTTCTTTGAAAAATGCAAATAATTCTTCTTATGCAAGGTTCACTAAGACATTAGTGGAAAGATTTGATAAGAAACATTCTGAAACACATATGGTGGAGCTAAACAAACAAATACCTTGCATGTGTTGGAGGAACCTATAAACTCAAATCCACTTCAAAAAACCATTGAGGAGGCTGGTATATTGCATCATACCTTGCTAAAGGCAAGACCTCTATCTCATATTCTTGAGCAAGAGGGTATGGCGATCCCTTTTTCAAAAGAGGATCCAGACATTGGGAGGTTTCCCATACATATTGATGAGGATGAGGGCAACAACGTTGTCATGTCTAGAGTTTATCTAGCACCTCATGTAGAGGAGGAGGGAGCTCTTTCTCCAACAAGAGGGATTCTTGTATCATTGAAAGGAATTCCCCAGGATCTCATATATGGAGATCAAGGCAGAACTCATGATTTACATGTGCCATTGATGATAGGGTGTGAAACTATGGAGATAAAAGGAGGAGATAGGGAGGATGACCAGCATCATGTGATGAGAAGCACACACCCCTATCTATTTCAGGAGGTTGATGCACCTAAGAGGGAGACTGGATTGTGTAGTGAGGGCAAGGACAAGTCTTTCCATTCATGTATGCAGTCTACTCTTGATATTGATGTCTCATTGTATGGAGGCCTTTCACTGGGGAGACCACTAGATCAACAGATGATGAGGGATGCTTCAAATTTAGAGGCACTAATCATTGATTTCAGAGGAGTGGAGACCTTTGGAGAGCTTGGTACAACGCTGAGAAGCTTGGCTAGACTCAAGGAGAAGAGAGGCATTCTCTCAACATCACCATTACCCACTCTCATTTCAGATTATGTGTTGTGGCAGGAGTAGCATGGGAAGGATAGTAGCCTTCCAACTTGCATCTTTGGAATGGGAGATGTCAAAGTAGAGGAAATCCATATGACAAATGTTCCTTGTGATAGATCATCAGAGTTGTCACTATGGAGGATAGATCCATATTGGAATTCCCAACTATTGGTGGAGTATTCCAAGGATATTTTTACTTGTATGATATTGCATGACCAGTTGCATGAGGAAGGGTATTCAATCAGATATGGGGTCATCTACTATCATGGTAGGATCTTATTATCTAGAGTGACCAAGCTCAAGGAGAAGTTACTACAAGAAGCTCATTAGGATTTTATTTTCAGCCACACTTATTCCATGAGAGCATACCACACCATCATGGAGGGGCACATTTGGAAAGGCTTTGAGGAGGAGATATATCAGCATATGAAGCGATGCATGGATCATATGGAGATGGAGGAGATACATAACTCTTTGGTGGAGTTATCATAGCCACCTCTTTCCTCTTTGGGGATGAGAGAGGACTTATCTATGAGCCATTCCATTTGCATGAGAAAAGCATATGGTAAGGACATTGTTTGGTTGCATAATGATTTGTATAATGAATATGTGCATTCCTTAACCATATATGTGTAGGATTTTGCTTAAAGGAGGAGCATCCTTCATTCTAGACTTCATGGTATACTTGAGGCCATGAGCAGTATTGATGGCCACTCCCTAGGAGAGTTTGGGGAGGATATTTATTATGGAGAACATGCTTACTTTGCACCATACACCATACACTTTCTCCAAACTTGTGAGGAGATTGGGGCAGCAATCAAGTTATGGTGAGGCCACACATCATATCATTTTCTATTGCAGTGGAGAGTCAAACTGCGTTGGTTGCATTTGAGGGACCATTGTCCTTCTCCCTTGCTTCATATGGCAGCTAGTATGATTCTCATTATGGTTCCCTACGTTGTTTTTGTTCTTATCTTTGTTGGGAGCATGATTGGGAGAGAGACACATTGGTTGGATGTGTCCTAGGGGAAGGAGATTTCCCAAAATTTTTGCATTACATGTTCCAAGGGGAGCATGGGAGGTGATATGGCCACTACAACAGAACACTTGCTTCATTATGAGGTGGGCCATGGGATTGATTGGATGACATATGATGGTGGTTTCCAACTCATCATATATGGGATATTTTGGGCCAACATGATTCATAACGTTGGAGAGGAGATCTTTGGAGGTCTATTATTCTTATTTACACTTGAGGGAAACATCATTGCAGCCCAATATCAATAAAAAATCTACACTTATCATAAGTGGAGAGAAGGAAAATGTGGGGTAGGCTACTTTGTCTACCATGATCAGATTTTCAGCCCACCTATATTGCAGAAGCCTAAGGTGGAGGAGCATTTTCAGGAGTTTCCATGTTGGGAGGTAACTCATTTTGTATAGATGATTGCTTGGGGATGGAGGGTCCACATGGGAATGATGGTTCCCACTACATTTCAGATCCTACTCCTCAAGGGGACCTCTAGACAACACCTTATTGCCTTCTTGAGTACTTTAATTCTTCATGATGATAGCTCTTTAGCTAGCTTGCATGCTTGGGAGGGGAAATACAGATATTTTTTGATGAGACAACATCTCATTCCTTGAAGAATTTTATCACATGTGGATGCTACAGCAAGAGGAGGGAAGACTTCTCAGTTATATCCTTACAGTTGCTTGAGGACAAGAAAAATTTGGGAGGGGAGGACTATAATATTCCAAAATTAGCATGCAGCTAATTGGAATATTGATTTTTGTTGTTTACACATAGGAGATGAATAAATGGGTATGGAGGCCCATACATTTCGGAACTAGGAATAAAATCCCTCATAATGTGAAAATGGATCATCATAGGAGTTGGATTTCACACCCTCATGTGTGAAAAGGGACATTTGAATGTGGACAAGGTCAAGTTTGACCAAGTGAATAACGCTGGGATAAGAGGTGGAGATCATCTTGGGAGACAACGCAAAGATAGTGGAAGGAATATTCCTTGGTGGGGGAAACCCTAATGAGTGGGACCCAAGGTGAGAGGGCTTCTATTTGTATAAAATGAGGGCAAGGCAGCCATAGCATGTTATTTTATTGATTATTGATATTTTGGTCTGTATGACTATTGTGCTTCCTCCAACTGTTTAGTTGAGATTGTTGTGCTGCTTAGCACCAGGTGTTCCCAAGCGGGAATACCATCTCCTTTCTTGAGAGGCCTCTTAAGCGATCTTGTACTTCATTTCCCCACATCCAGGCTTGAGGCCAAGCTACCTCCTTCGGCTACATCATTATTTCTACAAAATTATAACGTTGTGTTGCAGGGTGTTGCAATGGAGGGTTCACAACACCACTTCCGGAGCTTGTTTTTCAGATGAGGAAGCTTTCTTTCCTTTGGGAGATCAATGAGGAAGACTTTGGAGCAGATTTCAGATCTTGGCACTTGGCCAACTTATTTTCCATCACCTACAGTGTAGTCCCTTGTAGGAACTGTGTCAGTTCTCATAGTGTTGCAGAGAGAGGGTTAATACCCTTGTTCTTGAGCTAGTTTCTTAGGGAAAGGGCCAACCCTTCTCCCGAGAAGCTAATAAAAGGAATATTCATCTAATTCTTGTACTATTTAGCTATATTTATGTAAATTTGCAATAAGGCTGCGTTATTTTAGAGTTGTTTGTGTAGATCTACTCTTTTGTACTCATGCTTTCAAGAAACCCTTTCCGGGTTATCTTCATAATGTATTAAGGAGACTAGATCTCTGTTTTCTCAGCATATTGCTTAATAAAACTCTAGATCTATGGTTATTTATAAAAATTTTGTAGAAACCCTCATTAAATCACAAAGTCCCTTGCCTCAGAAATTTTGCACGGTATAAGTCATGGGGTTTGGATGTTTTTAGGCCATATTGGTCCCAGAAGGTCTGTTTAACTTAACAAAAGGGATTTGTTTCTGATCCCCTTTTGAATGTGAGGGCCATAATACATGTACTAATGGATCCAAGTTTTATTTCTCATTGTTATAGCATAATTTTCTGGAAATAACATTTTTATGGTATATATTGCTGATTTTCCCATTTTGGGATATTACAAAATCAAGCTTACTTTCATATGAATATATGAGTTATTCATGAAGGTTAAATTATCATCATACCTTAGGGCTTACATTTTCATCCAATATTTCACATGAAACCATATACTATACATACCTTATAACATTCAGATATCTTTGCACTTTGTATCACTTACTTCTCATGGGAAATTGCTTCTCTTCTCTTCTTGCACTAGACATCTTTTCCTGCACCTCAGATGATCCTAAAGAAGTACCCACTTATCACATCTCATCAGTGGGTTAGATGTATCCAAATACTCAAATATATTGCAGGAAGTATAATCAATGATCAAATAAATAAATACAAAATAAAGTAAATACATAAAGGAGTAACATAAATTGAAAAATTACTTATCTTCAATGAGAGGTGATCATCTCCCTCTTGAACCAACCCCCAAGATTAATTACTATCCATTGTCCATATAAAATTGTTTCCTTCATTACATTTCAATCAACTTCATCAACAACCAGGCCTAATTGGGGCTATCCCATTGTTGGCTTGAGGGGTCCTGACCCTTCAAAGTTATCATGAAACCAACAAAACCCTCCAACTACTAGCCCTTTTAGCAATGATATGCTTGCGCAGATCAAAGTCTCACCCGAAGCAGTATTGGGGGGTGATGGAACGAAGTTTCCACACCTTGAGGAAGCTTTTGATGTGGTGGCTCTGAGAAGACTTAGTGTAGATAATATAATAGATTTGTGCATGCAAAATCAACAGATCTAAGCCTTCTACAGATTATCGGAGAATAATTCAATATATTTTTCACACAGTAATCAAGTATACTTTATTCAGATCTATTCATCTAACATTAACTAATATTTGTGTAGAGGTGAAATTAACCATTAAAATAAGTAAGTGCACAACACATAATAGGTCTAGATCTACAGAAAATAACAGATAATCAAGACAATCAACCATATAAGAATGTATATTCGCCAAGAATATCTTCTTTATTAAGAGATATGAAATTTAGTACATTCAATGCTTCTGTGCACACATTAGTAGAGTCCACACACAGCTCAAGACTTAGGTCTCCGTGTACACAGGCAACAGGAGCCTTTATACCCTGAAAAACCCAAACTTAGATCAAAATAGTAACAAAAACATACATACATCACGTCATGTCATGTGTTATATTTACTTGAATCAATCCTTACATATTTATACTATCATAGATGCACTCATAACATGGTCTCAAACCATGGTTTGAGACTCATGGTTTTTCCATTTAAAACCATTATAATGATTAAGGGACTTTGACCCGCCCCAAAGCCCACTATTTGTGCAAAATGAATATAAAACAACTTAAACAAAATTAACCCAAAAAAGTACACCCCAAGGGACCCCGCTCCATCAGGCCCCCAACACAATCTCGTGACTCGTCCCAAGTCACCGCAGGGTGGTTGCCTTCATATTCACCTTCAATGCTTCAACAAAGCTCCAGAGTGGCATGATGGCTTCAATGCTCTGTGAGGCGGAAATCTATGCTTCATCGACCAATTTTGCTATTTTCCACCCCTCAACTGTTGAATTGATGCTACATTGTGTTTGCTATAGGATTTTGAGGGTGCTATCAAGGTTTTGCAAGAGCTGCAGGGCTTCCTCAACCCAAGGTTTCATCCTTGTTTCAAGCAGTTGCTCACAACGGTGCAGGTCCTTGATCTCTGTCTAGATTTCCTTTCCTTCATGAAGTTGGTAAGGCCTTTGCACTATTACTAATGTTGGCACCACCATCCTAATCTCAGTAAACTATTTTTCTTTGATGCAAAGCTCATTTCTTAGCTTTTGGACCATCGGGTCATTCTGAACAGATGTCCAAACACCCATGGCTTCATCCAAGAGTGTTCCACATTCAACCACTGCTACTTCTATGTTTTTTGTGGCTACCTTTACCTCTGTTGCGTGCTACACTTGGACCTCCAGCTATGTCTTAGGTTGGAGCTTCATCTGCAGCTTGATGATCTATTTCTTGAACTTTGCCCGAGCAATCTAGATATTTTTGTGCGACGCATTTAGCACAGAGACCGCACTCTCTAAATTTGTTGTTGGCTTGGATGATTCAGGGAAAATTACCTATGGAAGGTCACCACACACTTGATCGATCATTCCTTCTAATGATGCGCAACAATCCTCAGCTCCGTAGCATACCTCCTTTGCATTTTGTAGCTTCTGCTGCGATTCTACTGCTTGCTGCTGAGACTTGGCAACAACGTGGAAGTAACGAGCCTCCTGTTACTACAACTCATCCATGATCATGGTGTGGATAGTATGGAGATTTCTACCTGCTAGCACTACCAAGTTGATACTAATCTCTCCACATGCTCACAGAGTAGCGCGCAAGGTAGGTAGCTCAACTATAATGGCTGGCATTGGGATCTAAAGCATGTGACTATCCAAGGGGGATGGCAACACCGTACTGATTGGATTCGCACTTGTCTGTCCAAGACTGGAGGTTGTCATGCTTTCTTGTTGTAGGCTTGCTTCCTTCACACTCTCTTGTATCATGCTCGCTTGCATTTTTTCTCTTGGATGCCCGAGTATACTCCCTCGAGAACTAACTTGTACTGCGCTTCCATGTCATTCCAGATATCCTCCATGCCTGACTTCACTACGTTTTCAATTTCTGTGAAGTCATCCTCGGTGAGGGTGAGGTCCTCTCTTCCTACCAACTTGGAACCCTTCCTTTTCTTGCACGGACCCACCATGGCCTGAGAACCATGCTTAGTACCTTTGGTTGTCTGTGCCTTAGGACACTCATTTCCTTCAGCAATTTTTCTTCTACTTCCTTCTCCAAATATATCATTTCCCTCATCGTAGTAGGCTCATTTTCTTCTTTATCATCCTTTCCTTTGCGTTGTGTAGCTTTGGTTGTGCATGGTTTAGTTAGAGTTTTCAACACAAGTGAAGAGGCACCCCTAGCAGTGCGTACCTCTAACCAAGCAGGTGACCATTATTGTATGATGCACACCAGGTCATCCTCCATGAAAAGGTATGGAATTTCATACCAAATGCCTTCCACAACGCCCTTTTGCGTGAATATGCATGTTGTGAAATGTGGGTTTGAAGTTTGCAATCAGCTTATACTGCTCGTAAAGGGTCGACGATAACCTTGGTTTTGATCGAATGGCCTGGAAAAGTGCAGAGTCGAACACCACCTGAAAAATATTATTCTCCATGACTCTAGCAGCGATCTTCGAGCTCCATAAGGTTGTGTAGCATGCGGATTCGTACATGTGGGGCTCAATATCAGGGAACGTTGTATCTTGAGGCGTCTTCCATCTGATGAGCACAATAATGAGAAATAACTATGCATAGTAGAAGTGATTTCCTTCTTCATGGGCTTCATGTACATTAGCCAAGAAATCAGTACAGAGGTATTGGGACTAATTGAACTGTATACCTTTCTCACATAGCCCTGTTGTTAAGCAGGTAAATCCTCTCTGCGGACAGAGACAATCCCTCTAGCCCTAGAGTGGTTCTAGAAACAAAGAGACATGCTAGAATGTAGGTTCCTAAATACAAAATGAAAGAGGACATGGTAGATCGACCTACCTAGAATCCAATTCTATTGTTGCAGCTGTAGTAGTGGTGACCTCTCACTCCTACCTTGGCAAGTCACAATCCTTCTGCAGTCATGCTTGGATACCTGCACATAACACAGTAAACAAGAGTAGCATACAACATAATAATTCCATTCGTAATCACTAACCAATCAACGAGGGATAATCATGTTGCGTTAAATCAAACAACATAACACAAAACGGGAACCCAAATGCTAGTCATGTATATATTGATAGAAGGAAGAGGTACAACCAATGATTTGACATCGCAGTCTCCTCCAGCAGAGTTCAACCGAAGTGTGTCTCAGATACTCGTCAAAAGATTCGGATGGGATGAGGGCATGGACTTAATCTCTCTCAATGAAGTTCCTCCTTGCTCTATCTCTTTCACAATTTAACTCTTCAATCCTTCATGCTCATATATTCAACTGTTCAACTATTTTTCTATAATATGTTACACAGAATTTTGTCACTGTCCTTGCAATCCCCAACTCGCACATTGGAGGGTCATTTACATGACTAATAAGAAGTGTCATGCCTTGAAAATACCATCATTGCATCCCTTACATAAGAGAAATATTCCTTCTCTTGACAATTTCCTGAGAAGAGTTGTAAAAACCCTTGTTTTTGGCGACTCCACTAGGGAACAGTGTGAGTTTGTCATTTTAGCTTGTTGGGTCAATTTCGGTTGTTGGCTTGCTTGTTTGTCTTTTTTTGGTTTTCCAGATTACTTGCCATCCTCTGTTCAACTCCAGGGTGTCCAGATTGACCTCAGTTCATTAGATTTTCTCTTTTTCTATAGTTATCTCGCTTGGCACATTTTTTTTTTGAACAGTCACACCGATTGGCGTAGGTTTCTTTTGGTGTAGTTACGCCAACCCCTGTTTGGCACTAAATACAGCCTCACAGTCGTGCCAACTCCTATAGAATTAGGTTTACCCTGATTGATGAATTTTTTGGTCAATTGTGCTTGACTCCGGGTTAATTTTTGTGTGTAATTAAGCCTTTGGGAATGTTTTGACTACTGTATACTTGCTTTTCTTAGTATTTTGTTCATCTTATTGTCAGTGTAGTTTAAAGCCTTAGGGTTTTTAAGTGTCTTTTTACAATGAGCCTTCTGTTTGGAGAAAAAGTCTCTTTGATTGTTTTCAGTCTCGTTCTTAGGTCGATTGCACTGATTTTTCTTGATCCTTTTGAGTATTTGCTTTCGTTGAATGATCATTTCATTTTCGATTGATCCTTCCCCTTGTTGCTCCAAGCATCAATTACATTGCTTGTTTTGGGTCATTTTGGAAAACTCTCTTTTTGGTTGGAAGATTGCGGCATTACTTTGAGTGATTTCTTGTGTTTGTTTTGCATTGATTAAGTCTTTCAATTTTGATTCCTACATTCACAATACTCAAGCTAGTTTTTATTTTATTTTTCATTGAATTCATGCATTGTGTGCTTCGTTTCATTGAAAATTAAAAAAAAAAAAAAAAAATTCTTCTTTCTTTGCATCTAAATTTGGAAACGTTCTTTTGCATAACTAGAATTTGTTAATATAGGAAAGAGTTTCATTTTTGATTGATTTCATTAAATAAATTAGAGTATTTCTTCGCATAATTTCCTTATTTGTTCGTGTTTGAAAGATTTCTATCCTTCTGTCTAGTCAACTTAGTGTTCCTAAATTGATATCATGAATTGTCAACGAGGGCTAGTAAACTGTTGAAGTGAAGTGCACCATATGTGCCTAAGTATCCTCTTCCTACTTCATTGTGTTTAGTTTTTTTCTAGTGTTTTTGGTTTTATTTTTTTATGATAAGGGAAAAAAAAAACTAAATTAATAGCAAAGAAAAGTTACTGAATGCACTAAAACAGAATAAAATCTACTCTAAACTAGGAATGATAACAAGAACAGAGAATGCTAATCCACAGATTGTAAAGCTGCTAAGAAAGTAACTCATAACATTAAACTTAGTCCAATTCATTTCATTAGAGGTATATTGGAACAAACTGAGAAAAGGATTAGTTCTGATGCAATGAGGTTCTCTTAGAAAACAACAACTTAAAACATCACAGAGAAATCTTATTCATTGTTAGAGATTTGTTGGAACATCTTGAGAAAAAGATCATCTGTAACATAGTAAGGAACCCTATGCTAAAATAACTTATGACACTAGAATTAACTCATTCTGCAACTCACAATGTTACTATTAACTCTCATTCAAGGATTAGAGATTTCTTGGAACAACTTGAGAAAAAGACTGTTTGTCAAATCATGAGAATCTCTTACATAATTGCAGAACAGAAAAATGTCAATAACTCAAAATCATATAACTAATTCTCGTTCATATAATAGTGATGTGTTAGGAGAGTTTGAGAACAAGAGTAGTTTATAAAATAATGAGGATCTTCTAAATCTAACTAACAGAACTGAAATGCAATTAACAGAACTAAAATGCAATTAACTGAACTGAAATGCAATTAACTCAAAGTACTACAGCTAGATCTCATTCTCGTATTAGAGATATATTGGAACAACTTATGAGAACAAGATTGTATGTAATATTTGATGTAAGTAAATAACATAAAACATGATGCAAGAGGATAAACTCAGAAAAATGCCTAAGTTAAGAACAAAACAGAGTTAAAGGTTACTTATCTAGAAAATATGCAAAAGCCTTTTCAGATAGCAGGGACCCTCTACTATCAGATTGGCACACGAATCCTTAACTCCTCAAAGTTGCTTTCAGATCATGCATCAAAGTTATACTCCTTTAATTAGAAGAAAACGCTCAGAAACAGAGTGTCACAGTCTTTGAAAACTAAAAACATCAACTAACTCCTTCTCGGTTCTCCGAGTTATTTTTATAAGCAACTACATAACTGACATTGACTAGAAATAGGCATAGGTGTATTTTATAATCAAAATCAAACTAGAACTCCTATTGAGGACTCATGTTTTGCTGAAGACACATCAAGAGTCCTTATCCTTATAGAAGTCTGCTTCTTTTTTTTTAGCTTTGTCCATGTGCATAACCACTTCTAGATTTTTGCTCAGTCCTCGTGGATGACAAGGAATGATGCAGGAGAGTTTTGGAGTCTAACCATATACGTCTTTCCCTCAGATGACACCTGTAACCTGTTTAAACACTAAGATGGCTACGGAACATATGACTAGCTACAGAATGACCGCATTTTGTAGCTAAGTCTGCTCAGAAATCACTAAGACAACAAAACCACAAAAGTATAATAAGTCAGTCATTGCATATATTCTTAAAATGATTTTAATAATTCTTATTGATCTTTTAGGCCTATAAATGATAAAGGATAAATGGAA
The DNA here is from genome assembly GCA_034641835.2 of Pinus albicaulis. Classification (NCBI taxonomy): domain Eukaryota; kingdom Viridiplantae; phylum Streptophyta; class Pinopsida; order Pinales; family Pinaceae; genus Pinus; species Pinus albicaulis. Next base: position 233,247,573 of record CM076570.1, on the reverse strand, counting down.
TGAAGTGGAGTTTGGTGAAAAGAAAAGACATTTTTAGGGCTCAACACCTTCTCATAGCTAGCATTCATTGAATTGAAAATGATGTTCATTTGAATATAGTTTGCATTTAGGAAGTTGAGCTCCAAATTTGATAGAGCCTTGAAATTGAAACATAATCAAAGATCAAATTTAAAATTCACTCAATGAACCTAAGGAAACATTGAAACCTAACGCAACATTTCTAGGGGTCTAGGCTAGAGACGTGTTCCGACGTCTTAAAACCTAGTAGCTGTCGTTCTCCTTTTGGCTTTAGACAGTGCTAGTACAGACTTGTGCTCCCCGTACCATTGAGTATATAAAGGGAGAACCCCCTAGGTTGCAATCCTTTTATCCATAGGAAGCTGAGTCTTCCACCTTGCAACTGTGATACACTGAACATAGAATTCAGGGAGACTACCTACACATATGTTAAGTCCTTGGTCATTTCTCTTTCATTTGATCACCAAGGTGTATATGACAGTTCATGGAAACCTGGTATACCCTCTTGCTTAGAGTACCTGAGTAGTCATTTTGATATTTTCATACTCTTTAAACAAGAGAAGAGATCGTCGAGCACTTTTCCTTTCATACTCGTTTCAAATTGAAAGTGACTAGAGTCATCTTTTTCCTGTTTCTTGACTCTTAAAACATGAAACGGTGAAATTTGGTTTCAGTGTCATAAAATTAATCACCTATGATCACACGCCCATTAAAAGTTTTGTTACTTGGCCTACTTTTGTTTTCCTTAGTTCTTGATCTTGGAGACTTCGATTGGTTATCTCTTTTCTTTCCTGTTATGATATACAGTCAAAGTGGCGGAGCCTCCAGTTTTGTCGTCCTCACTGCCTCCTAGTGGTAGTTCTTTTCTGGAATTTTCTTTTGAAACACCTCAATCCACTAGGCTTGTTGAGTTTTTGCAGCCTATTCTCCCGTCCATCTAGCCTCTTGCTGCTGTGATACCTCCTATTCTAGTGGAGTTACCAATTTGTTAAGCAGGTAAATCCTCTCTACGGACAGAGATGATCCCTCTAGCCCTAGAGTGGGTCTAGAAACAAAGAGACATGCTATAATGCAGGTTCCTAGCTACAAAATGAAAGAGGACACAATAGATCGAACTACCCGGAATCCAATGTTGTTTTTGTGGTTGTAGTAGTGGTGACCTCTCTCTCCTGACTTGGAAAGTCACAATCCATTTGTAGTCATGCTTGGATACCTACACATAACACAGTAAACAAGAGCAGCATACAACATAATAATTACATTCGTAATCACTAAACAGTCAAAGAGGGCTAATAATGTTGCATTAAATCAAACAACATAATAGAAAACGGGAACCCAATCGCTAGTCATGTATATATTGATAGAAGGAAGAGGTACAACCAATTCTTTGACATCGCAGTCTCCTCCAGCAGGGTTTAGCCGAAGCACGTCTCAGATACTCGTTAAGGGATTTAGATAGGATGAGGGCATGGACTTAAGCTCTCTCAATTAATTTCCTCCTTGTTCTAACTCTTTCACAATTCAACTCTTCAATCCTTCATGCTCAGTTATTTAGTTGTTCAACTATTTTGCTATAATGTGTTAAGCTATTTTTCTATAATGTGTTCAGCTAGCTTATGCAAAGAGAGATAGCTTCTTTCTATAGAGGAAAAGGAGGAGGTTGGGATCCCTACAATGGTGGGAGGGAGGCCTATCCTTTAGGAGGTTCTCATGGGAGGTGGAAACCATAAACTAAAGGAGGGAGTCCATGGTTATTCAGTCCAACCACTCCCAATGACTCATCCTCAAAGTTGTTGAAGTGGAATCTTCGCCTCTATTTTTAAAAAACATTCCATAAACATCTTGGCGTGGGTGTTTAACTGGGACAGAGCGCCAACTGGTGTGGGCCCAGTGTTAATTTTCCCAATCATCGCAGGGGTGTAATTGGCTACTTGTGCCAAGGAAAAAACAAGGGTTTTTACAGCTCTGCTCAGGGAATTGTCAACAGAAGGAATATTTCTCTCATGTAAAGGGATGCAATGATGGTCTTTGCAAGGCATGAAACTTCTTATTAGCCACAGAAATGACCCTCCAATGTGCGAGTTTGGGATTGCAGGGACAGTGAAAAAATGTTGTGTAACACCTGCTAGCACAATGACATTGTTTGACACTTCCTTCGGCCTGCATTTTCTCATTACCTTACACACGAGGATCAGCGTGCCCATCCATACTATGGGATTATTTATTTCCTGTACAAAAAATCCATGGGTATTGCACAAGACCTTGTATTTTTATTTGACATCCTCGGCTAACTTGCGCTCTTGGCTCTTTCCTCCAAAGTTCATCGTAGGATCCTCCCCTTGGTCGGGCAAGTTGGTGATCTAATGGATTAGCGCAACATCGATTAGAATCAATCCTCCTAGCTATAAGTAGTCATCATGAATGAGGTTGATCAGCTGGCACACATAGATGTCATTAATTGGGTTGCGCCTGAAATGTGGAATGTGTAAGAGGTTCAACAACCCCATTTTTTGCAGGCCCAACACCTAGGACTTCGGCTCAACTATGGCTACGTCACTGTCATAGGGGATCTTCTCCAAGTACATGGTGAGTATGAGCTCTTGGAATTTTTCATTGTCAACCAGGTCCCAATCCTCCATCTTTAGTAGTGGGATTTTTGCAAACACATCACCTTCAACCGACATGTTTTCTGGGAGAAGCGACATATTGATGCATGACAGCACTTTATCTAAATCCTTTGGGACCTCGAATGAGAATTTTCACAATGCTACATATGCAAGCGATCATGAGATATGGTCAACTACTTCTATGACATCCTCCTCCATGATTATTTCAGGAAATTCCGCCATAGGTTTCTTCTGGCGCTTTGCAGTAGTTGAGTGCAACTTTGGGGTTTTCTGGCGAGGTGACTTTCGGGACCCCGAGGACTGCCCCTTCTTCATTTGGACTGGTGCAAGGGTCTTAGTAGCCTATGCAAGGGTCTCTTCAGTTGGCGTCGTAGAAGGGGTGGGCTTAGTGGAAGTCATGCTTGGCAGAATCAAGTGACCCAAACCTTGACGACATAGCTCCTCCTTAAAGATCGGATCAAAGCTAGACATAAGCTTCGAACAATCTTTGGAGAGCAGAGATAAGAACTCGTAGAAATTGCATAGAAATAAAAGGGAACTAATGTGAACCCTTCGGTCATATTTATAGCATAGGTGCATCTTAAACTATCTTTTGTTCATTAATGTAGCCCCATAAATGATAAAACAACTCCAAATATGACATAATATCCTCATTAAATGAAATTTGGTCTCTCCTCCAAATGGTAAGAATGATGTCTTGTCCAGAATTACTGTTCCAATGACTATATTCTGGTGCCTCTGCGACCAAGTAAAAATTTTCACGCAGCGACTGCATGCACATCACACCTGTCTGCGCATCTGTGTAATATTCCAAAAATTTAGCCTCCAAGCTAAATGGAATATTATAGTTGTTTTATCACTAGGTCAGTAAATAAATGGGTGGGGAGGCCCATAAGTCTCTTGAGTAGCAATAAAAACACTCCTAATGAGAAAGGAGGAAGAATAAGAAGCTGGATTAAGCACCTTTGGGTGTGAACAAGGGCTGGATCATGTTGATTCAGTCAACTTTGACCAAGTCAACAGTGTTGTATAGATACATTGAATCTCCTTGATGAACAACGCAGTTTTATTTTAGGACAACTTGCATGAGCTTGGTGGAAAATATGCATGGGACCCAATGTGGAGAGGCTCTCATGCTATATATGGAGGGGATAGCAACCATTGTTATTCATGTTTTGATTATCATTGCTACTGGTATTTTTAGACTTTGCTTCCTCTTACTGTTTAGCAAGGTTGCAGTGCTGTTTAGCGCAAGGGTGTTCCTAGTCGGCAATCCCTACCTCATCCTTAGGGAAGGAGAGGTTCTTTGGGCTACATTTCCTCATTCTATAATTTTGGCCAAGCTACCTCCTTCAGCTACAACACAGTTTCTGTTTAGAGTTGGGTTGTGTTGCAAGGTGCAGCAAAGGAGGATCTCTTAGAGTCATTTCTGGGCTTGTTTTTCAGTGGAGAGGTTTTCTATTCATTAGAGGATCAGAAAGGAGGAATCCTGGGCATATTTTGACATATTTGGCATCAGGCCAACCATCTTCTATCCCTCACAGCACAGTTCCCATCCTGAACTGCGTTATTTTTGGAGGCATTTGCTGGGAGGGTTCATTGAGCTCATCAGGAGGATCTATTTCTGAGTAGAGGGATCAACCTTATAGTTAGAAATAAAATTGAAGGAGGACATCATTATTTCAGATCTGTCATAGCCTCATCTCATATCAGATCTAGTTTACAATGGCATATTAACCCAGGGTTATTTGTCACATTGTATGTTTCTTGGTATTTCTAGAAATCCTTTCTGGGTTGGCTAGAAATCTTGTATTAGAGCCCACATCTTCATTGCTGGGAATTTCTTTGTTTCTATCATCCAAATTCCATTTGTATATGTATTCAGCAGTAGCTACACAGTTATAGACAACACTGTCACTTCTCTCCGGTGTTATATACAGTTGCAGAAACTCATGTGCTAATTATTTTATTCATTGGAGACTTGTTCCCATTGCTTGAGTGGCTTGTCCCTCATGATCATGTTGCATATTTCTGCTGATATATTAATAAAATTATGGTTGTATATTTATACCTCTTATATAATGTTCAGATTTTTAATTGATGCTATTTCCAATTTGGAATATTACAGTGGTATCGGAGCATAATCTTGGCTCAGCCTATGCATTCAAGACACTATGCCATTTGAAGGAGAAGCTTCTTCTCACAAAAAAGGGAAGAATCACAGAAGAAACAAAGGCATGACTCCATTATTTGGAGAAATTAAGGAAGAGAGGGTCTATGTGCTTCTTTTCCAAGCTATGAAGAATATCAAAGAAGATCTCAAGGAGATGAAAGGGGAGAAGTGTAAGAAATTCCTTAGAGGGTTTGAAAGGGAAGCAAGCCATAGATATTCACATGATGGGTGTGAGAATTCAGCCACACATGCAGATCCATAGAGTAGTTTATTTCCCACATTCACTACAAGAAGGATGGATGAAGGAGATGCACCAAGGGAGGAAACCCTGAGTGTCTATCTTCAGGAGTATGAGTCTCAATCATGGAGATTCAAAGAGCACTTGGACTTCCAAGGGTTTTGACAACTCAAGGAAGCTAGAAGATCTAGCAACCTTGATAGAAGCAAGAGAGGTAGAATCTTTCTATCTAACTTTGATGGATCAATAGAGTGCACAGCTAAAGCTTGGGTGGAGGAGCTAGATTCATATTTCCAGCTACACCCAGTTTCACAAAAGGAGGCCATTAGAGTAGCAGTGTTGCACCTCAAAGGTATGGCCCATAATTGGTGGTTTAATAGTTCTTATTCATTTTATCATGCAAATAAAAACAGTTATGCTGGGTTCACTAAGAAATTAGTGAGGAGATTTGACCTTAAACATTGTAAAACATCTCTTTTTGAACCCAAAAACTCGAAACCTTTGCATGAATTGGGGAGACTTATTTTTCCAACTCTGCTCCATAATTCTGTTGAAGGGGATAGAAACATGCATGATACCTTGCTAAGAGCAAGATCCCCACTTCTAGAAAAGCCCTCTTCTATAGATGAAGACATGGAGGTTCCTCCTTCAAGAGAAGACCAAGATCAAGGGTCTCTCATTGATGATGAGGCATTCTCACATATTGATGAAGAGGATGAGCAGAGAAGAGATGACAACATTTTACCATTGGGAGAAGATCCATCACCACATGGAGATGGGAAGGGAGCCATTGCTTTCATTGGAATAGCCCTTGTGTCTTTGCAAGGAGTTCCAAATGATCCAACATGTGGGAACCAAACCACAATTCGGGAGCAACATGCATCATTTATTTTGGGTTGTGAATATTGGAAGATGGAAGGAGAAGAAAGGAAGGATCAACATCAAGGGATGATGAGCATTCACCCTTATCTATTCCAGGAGGTTTCTTCACAAAAGAAGAAGGTTGTATTGTATAGTGAAGAGAGGGAAAAATCAATCCGCACATATATACAGTCCACTTCAGATTTTGATGTCTCACTACATGGGGGCATTCCACCTGGGAGGCCACCAGACCTGGAGTTGGTAGGAGAAATTTTACCATTTATTTCACCACTCTTAGATTCCAGAGAGGTGAAGAATTTGGAGGAATCCAGTACAACGCAGAGAGTTTGGGATAGACTCAAGGAGGAGAGAGGAACTCTTTCATTTTTTGCATTACCCACTCTCACTAAATATACTGTGCTGACAAAAGTTGCTGCAGTGATGGAGGATGGCACCTTCATGGTGCAAGGGAGCTGCTCCATGGATTTGGAGAAACAGAGGGTACTTCCTTTGAGGAAGGAATCCTCCATACATTGGAGTATATGGAGGCCACTCATGCTTACATTGGCCAGGATTAGGATGCTCTTTTTGGATGGTAGCTTCTCATGGGAGGCCAACTTCCAAAAGTCACCATTTCTACTTGAGCATGAACAACTGCATGATGGGCATGGAAGAAATTTGGAGGATGACTTTGGCATGAGGGATGTCAAAGGATTAGATATCAGCATGTGGGGAGCTTCACATTTCAGATCTTCAGCACTGTCTCTTAGGAAGGTTGATCCATATTGGAGATCTCAAGTTTTGGTAGAGTACTCCAAGGATCTTGGTGCATGCATGATACTTGATGACCCGGATGGAGATGATAGATACATGGTCATTGGTGAGGTCATATATTCTTATGGGAGAGTCTTCTTGGCAAGAGTTTTTGAGCTCAAAGAGAAGCTCCTACATGCAGCACATGTGGACTTTATTTCCATGCACCTTCATGCATTTCATTCATTGATGGAGGAGTTCACTTGGGAAGGCATCCAACTGGAAAAAAATCATCATATGGAGAGATGCATAGCCCGAATGGTCATGGAGAGGTTGGCACAGCCACTTCCCTACACATTGAGAGTGAGGAAGTATTTCTAGTTGAGCCATTTCAGCTCAAAGACCAAAGTACATAGTAGAGGATGTACACTTATGCACCCTGATTTTCATTACTTTATCTCTTGTGAGCAGCATATTGTACTAGGGAGGATATTTCCTTCTTGTATATTGTATTTTCATGTACTTGAGGCCATTTGTAGCATTGATGTTGGCCATTCTATCAGTGGTTTGTGGGGGAAGCCACATGATTCTTGGTGTGCACCATTGACACCACATTGTATATTCATGATTCCATCTTATGGGATGACTGTGGCAGAAAAAAAGTGGCTGGGAAAGCACTTTTTAGTATTTTTTTTGAGGTAAGTAAGTGATTCCCTGTGCTAGTTCCATGTGTGGAACCTTGATCCACTTTCTGGTTGTCATCTGAAAACTTGTTTTCATTGGTTTTTGCTTCCATGTATTGCTAATATTTTTATATTCATGGGGAGATTTTTTTGGAGAGTGGAATATGAGCTGGAGATTCCCATTGGGGGTATGATTCTCCCTACTTTACATGTTGTATGTTTCAGGAGAAACAATGGGCAAACCATGATTTCCACATCACATCTCTTTTCTTCATGTGGAAGGAACCATTTGAAGAACTTGAGTTCTTGGAGGAGGCACTTCATGGCTGAATTGTTGAGTGGGGTAACTTGGGCCATTCTTGAAGGCCATGTCATTTCAGCCCAAAATCAGAAAAAACCCCATAATTACCATAAATGGAGAGAGAAACCACTGGAATGGAAAAATCTAATCTCTCCATGCAGCCCCAACACATTGCATACACCGGGGGTTGAGGATTCTTTTGATGAGCTACCTAGAATGGCTCATTTCATTTGGATGATAACATGGGTTTGGGAGTCTCTCATTGGTCATGAGATCCCCTATTCTTGTCATAAATTCTATCTTGAGGAGGCCATTGGACAGCAATAAGGTTTCCACTTACACCTTCCACCTTTTCATGATGTGAGCCATTTTGTTTTGCATGCTTGGGAGGGAGTAGTGGAGGATAGATTTATTGCAGATTGTTTTGAGCAGTGGTGGGAACTATCGATGAGAAGGTCACAAGAGGAGGAGGGGAGAAATTTTTCTCTCCTTATACATTTTCTTGAGGACAAGCAACATTTTGGAGGGGAGGACTATAATATTCCAAAAATTTAGCCTCTAAGCTAAATGGAATATTATAGTTGTTTTATCACTAGGTCGGTAAATAAATGGGTGGGGAGGCCCATAAGTCTCTTGAGTAGCAATAAAAACACTCCTAATGAGAAAGGAGGAAGAATAAGCACTGGATTAAGCACCTTTGGGTGTGAATAGGCATTGGATCATGTTGATTTAGTCAACTTTGACCAAGTCAACAACATTGTCTAGATACATTGAATCTCCTTGATGAACACCGCAGTTTTAGTTGAGGACAACTTGCATGAGCTTGGTGGAAAATATGGAAGGGACCCAATGTGGAGAGGCTCTCATGCTATATATGGAGGGGATAGAAACCATTGTTATTCATGTTTTGATTATCATTTCTACTAGTCTTTTTAGACTTTTCTTCCTCTTGTTGTTTAGTAGGGTTGCAGTGCTATTTAGCACAAGGGTGTTCCTGGTCGGGAATCCCTACCTCATCCTCAGGGAAGGAGAGGTTATTTGCGCTAAATTTCCTCATTCCATCATTTTGGCCAAGCTACCTCCTTCAAATACAACGCAGTTTCTGTTTAGAGCTGGGTTGTGTTGCAGGGTGCAACAAAGGAGGATCTCTTAGAGTCATTTCTGGGCTTGTTTTTCAGTGGAGAGGTTGTCTATTAATTAGAGGATCAGCAAGGAGGACTCCCGAGCATATTTTGACATATTTGGAATCAGGCCAACCATATTCTATCCCTCACAGCATAGTTCCCATCCTAAACTGCGTTATTTTTGGAGGCATTTGCTGGGAGGGTTCATTGAGATCATCAAGAGGGTCTATTTCTGAGTAGAGGGATCAAACTTATAGTTAGAAATAAAATTGAAGGAGGACATAATTATTTCAGATCTGTCATAGCCTCATCTCATATCGGATCCAGTTTACAGTGGCATATTAACCCCAGGTTTATTTGTCACATTGTATGTTTCTTGGTATTTCTAGCAATCCTTTCCAGGTTGGCTAGAAATCTTATATTAGAGCCCACATCTTCATTGTGGGGAATTTATTTGTTTCTATCAGCCACATTCCACTTGTATATGTATTCAAAATTAGATACATTGTTATAGACAGCGCTGTCACTACTCTCCGACATTCTATACAGTTGTAGCAGCTCTTATGCTGATTGTTTTATTCATTGGAGACTTGTTCCCATTGCTTGAGTGGCTTGTCCCTCATGATCATGTTGTATATTTCTGCTGATATCTTAATAAAATTATGGTTGTATATTGATCCCTCTTATGTCATGTTTATATTTGTATAATTTTACATTATTATGTCTTGTATTGCTGCTATTTCCAATTTGGAATATTACAATCCACCATCCTTGCTGCACAGATTCTTATTTCCAACCATATAGTCATTTGGTGAACACAGGGAGAGGGTTATCCCTGTATGGTTTCAATCGACTTCCATTGATATACCCAGGAAGTTTTTCTCCGCTTAATGTGGTCAGGTGTACCACACCTCTGTTTGTGCTTTCCTTGACGACATACGGTCCAAGCCAATGCATTTTGAAATTCCCTGGGTGGCACGCAAACTTGCGATCATACAAAAAAACCAAATCCTCTTCCTTAAATACCTTTTGTGTAATTTTCTTGTCATGGAAAGCCTTTTAGTGCGCCATTTGCACCTGCTGATGGAAACCTAAGATGAACCAATATTCCTCTAGTGCAACCAAATATGACAATCCTTTTTCCATAATATCCTACTCAGCTATATTAGTGAATGCTTCAATGAAAAAAATTGGGAAAATATAGTTCATCGGCATAACAACTTCCTGCCCACACACCATCCTGAACGGTGTCTTTCCTTTCAACTTCTTGCATCTAGTTCTATATGCCAAAATAAATAGATAGATGCAAAAATCCCAATAATTTTGATTAGCATTGCAGATCTTAGTGAACGCAGTCTCCAATATCTCATTAAAATATTCCACCGCACCATTCGCATGTGGGTGATACGGAGTACTTTTATGATGATGAATCTAGAATTCTTTCGCCAGATCTTCAATAGGTTCATTCACAAAGTGTGTACCCTGATCGATCATCAAAATATTAGGGCCCAAACCGTGTCAAGATGTTCTTGAAAATAAAGTGCGCAACTATGTCTGCACTACAATCCTTCATAGGATTAGCCTCAACCCATCTGGTCACATAATCCATCGTCGTGATTATGTAGCGCACACGTGTCTTCTTTCATGGAGGGTCAATAGGTCCAAAAAAATCAATGGACCATTTTTCAAAAGCACACAAGGCCATTTGTGGGTGAATGGGCATCTCATCTCTGCGTGAAAATTTCCCCGTCCATTGGCATACATCACAAGTGCAATAATACTGTGCAGAATATCCTATAGGAACTAGTTTATGGTGGCTTGCAATGCACAGTGACCCCTTGCAACCCTTCCATGAGCCTCATCTAAGATATCTCGTCTTTCAAATTCCAACACATACCTCCACAGGACTTCATTTGCACCCATTTTGTACAGTTGGCCGACAATTAGAGTAAAGTCACCTACACGCGTGAAAAAATATTTCTTTTGTTGCAACATGTATTCCGTGGGCGCACTTCTAGTGGCCAGAAAATGAATAATATCAGCAAAAATACCATCGACTAAATTTATAGAAAATAGTTGTGCATCTGGTAAACCATAATCCAGGTTGGTTGACGCTTCTCAACTTTCAATGCACAATATATGGTCTGCCCCAATATTTGGTCTCCCAAGTTTCATAATTACTTCAATATAATACTCCTAAATAAACAACAACCATCTATAGATCTCCCCCCCCCCAACACAAGCTTGTTGACCAGGTAGTTCAGAGCAGAGTGGTGAGTAAACATCTTAAAGTGGCCTCCCAACATATAGTGGCAGAATTTTGGCAACGCGTAGACCATAGCCAATCCTTCCCTTTCCATGGTCGAGTAATTATGCTCCACACTAAAAAATTTCCTACTTGAAAATGCAATAGGGTGGTCAATCTCCCTGGCTCCTAGTTGTGCTAATACAACACCCAACGCGATGCAGGAGGCATAGAAATGCACATGGAACACCTTCATCTAGTATGGAAAGACTGATATGGCTGTAGTGACCATCTTCTCCTTAAGTAATTCAAATCTCTTCTGATAATATCATCCCAAAAAAATGAGGCATCCTTCTTTAGCAACTTCTCCATGGGCGAAGTGATCAACGCGTAGCCTTGAATGAACTTCCGGTAATACCTTTTATGCCACAAAATTGAGCACGATTATTTCACATTTGCAGGAACTTCCAGGTTAACAATAATAGCGATATTTTCAGATCCACCATCAATCCTTCCTAACAAACAATATTTCGTAGAAAGATCCTGAATGGAACACATAATATACAATTTTTCATAATGAGTGAGATCTAATACTTTTGACAAGTATCCAACATCAGGTGTAGAATTGATGCATGCTTCTTCAGTAATCCAAAGATAGTCCAGTCATCAAAGTATACTTCTAAGAACTTATGGAAGTATTCTTTGAACGCAACTACTATGATGCACGAAAACATAGCTGGTGCATTCTTTAGACCTAATGGCATGACTGTATACTGAAAGGATTCCCATTCTATCGCAAAGGTTGTCTTGCTCTTGTCTTTCAGCGTGATTATGATCTGATGGTATTGTAAATTTTCATAGATGTTCTATGCTTGATGCAACTTTTACTTTATACCCAATATCAAATATAAATCACATAAACATGAAAGTAAAATGCTAATAGAACATATCAATAGATCAATGGAAGACAAGCCAAAAATACACTTAACTTGATCAGCAAAATATATGTGTTTTGGTGCGTTACGTCAGTCAATAGGATGCTTCAACCAGCAAAGTATCCTCACGTTCATCCAACCAGAATGTGTCACACAACCCTCTTGGAAAAATTCTACAATAGTCAACCCAAAGTCAACAAAAGTCAACATTGTCCAGTCAACGGTCAATGCAAAACAAAAATGGCCGAAAGTCAATGCAGCGAAGTCAAATTCAACGTCCAGCCTCAGTTTTTGTGCCAAAAAATGGAGATTGAGGAGATCGAAGTTTTGGGAGAGTTTCGGGTCAATTTGACCAAGTTTTGACCAAATTCAATGTCATTCAATTCTGTGTTGGAAACCCTAGAACAGTATGAAACCCTAGCTGTTGTTTTTCCCATGTGTTAGTGAAGAGAAGCCTCCAAGATGATGATTGAACCAATCAGATGCAAATAGAGAATGTGTGATGAGTGATGGATGAAAATGACCTCCAATGTTGACCTATATATATATATATATATATATATATATATATATATATATATATTTATCAGTGAGGGTGTATGACACATTTGTTGGGGCTCCAAGCCTACATTACAATTTTGGCTGACCTTGCACATAAGTTCATCGGATCAAGATGATATTTAGATCGATATTGCACCTCTCCAAAAGAGGAATCCAATAAAAATATTTGCATCTTCATCTGAGCATCACACCATGGATTTTGGACCTAGTTGCCAAAAATTAACACTCCCTCTCAACTAGGGAGAACTCCATCCACCTATGCCATCCAAACATCGTGTGTCATCTTGCCGTAACTTGCTTTGTTGGCTTCTTTATTTCATAAAATAAAGATGATTCACAAATACATCACTCTTGGCTGACAAAATAAGCTCAGAGGTCTGAAACCTCTATAGGACTCAAAGGAGTCACATACCAACCTAAAGTTGGTTTAACTAACCTGAAGTCAGTTGGAGGTTCGAAACCTCACTAGACTTGATCCCAGATCAAGTGGTTGGAAACGTGCCATCCTATACATAGAGAATACAACAATCTTCGATGCGTCCATTGGTCTTGCTACTGGTCTCTAGCTTTTCCCACCTCATTGACCAAGATGAGAGGTACTTCCCATGAGTCTAGGTATCAATGGGTAGGATGCATACGAGGCACAAATCAAAGAGAGGTGAACCAAATCAATATCATAACGGTGGGGTAGGAGCACACCAAGAAGGTTCGGAAAGCCTAGCCTTGTGGTTTCTTATAGCTCCAAGAAGCTATCCTCAAAGCCCCTAGAGCTCCTAGAGTTTATTGTCCAATAGGACCCTTAGCATAGGGTCGTTCCACGATTCCAAGATTCTCATGAAAGGTTAGGAACTTGACCTTCCCTAAGGGCTTTGTGAGAATATCCATGACCTTCTCATCAATTCCTATATGATTGAGCCTTACGACACCTCGTTGTACCATATCCCGGATAAAGTGGTACCTGATATCAATATGCTTGGATCGATTGTGGAACACGGGATTCTCTGACAAGTGAATCCCACTCTAGTTATCACAAAGGATAACAGTGGTATCTAGAACATGCCTGAAAAACTTACTGAAGAGCTTTCAAAACCACACTGCTTTGCAACAGGAAATACTCGCTGCAATGTATTTGGCCTTAGTGGTGCTCAAAGCCATCGACTTCTAATTTCTTCTCATCCAAGATATCGAAGCAAAGCCAAGTGTGAAGCAACATCCATATGTGCTCTTGCGATCTACCACACTGCCAGCCCAATCGGAATCAGTATATCCATGTAGTCTCAAACTCCTGACTCCTAACATTGTATCTCGGCCCATGGTTTATCGTGTCCTGAATATATATCTCAACAGATTCTTGGCACCAACCCAGTGAATGTGATGAGGATCAACCATGTGTTGACTCAAAGTGTTCACTACAAAACATATGTCTGGATGGGTGTTCACTAAGAACATCAGGGCCCCTACGAGTTGAAGATACTTGGTAGGATTTTTTAGCACGGGCCCATCAACGCTTCCACTCCATTTCTTAAATTTGAGCTCCATCGATGTCGACACAGAATTATAGTTCACCATTCCAAATATTTCCAGCATCTTCACAGTACATTTTCCTTAAGAGAGGAATATCTCGCCAAGTATCTTCTAGACCTCCAGGCCTAAGAAGTAATGCATCAGTGCTAGGTCCTTCATCTCGAACTCAGAAGCAAGCTCCCTCTTACACTAATGTATGAGAGGGTCAGCACCTATCAGGAAGAGGTCGCCCACATAGAGAACTAGAATGAGAGGATTTTCTTGATCAACCTTGAAGTAAAGGTTTGGATCAGCATTACTACGAGTGAAGCCTAGCTTCATCAAGTAGCTATCTATCCTCTCGTACCAAGCTCTGGGGGCTTGCTTCAACCCATAGAGGTATTTCTTCAACTTGCATACATGGGTGTCTCTATCCTGGACTTCGAACTCCAGAGGTTGCTCCACATACACCTCTTCCTTTATCGAAACATGCATAAAGGTGGTCTTTACATCCATCTGATCAAGATTCCATCCTTGTGTAGCAGCAAGGGTTATGATAGATCATATGGTAGTAAATCGGGCCAAAGATGCAAATATGTCATCATAGTCTATGCCTTCATTTTGAGAGAAGCCTCGAAAAAAAAATCTTGCCTTCAACTTTTTAGCACTACCATCAGATCCATTCTTGATCTTATAGAGACATTTCGAGGTGACAACAACTTTGTTCTCTAGTCTTGAAACCATATCCCAGACATTGTTATTCATAATGGAATCCTACTCTTCGTACATAACATCCTTCCGGACTTGATGCTTTATGACTTCTTCAAAATATCTAGGCTCAAATTGTATGATTGTACTCATGGCTGCTAGATACCCTTGGTATCTATTCGGCTTCTTGCTTTCACAAAATGTCCCCCTTGGTGCCATATATCTCTCGGCATCTTCGAGAGTATCCTGGAGCCATGAGGGTCTTCTCTTCATTGAAGGAGGTGGATCAATGGGGTCCATCGGTCCTTCAACATGAGGCATCATCTCATCCTTTGGTTCTCCATGATTCCCATACCTTATTTCATTATCTTCCTCAGAGCTCGGAAGATTTATCACTTTCTTCAGTGAAGCATCTTCATCAAAGGTAACATCGTGGAAAATCTCCACTTCTCTTTGACCAGGCACATAGACTCTATAAGCCTTCGAAGTTTCACTATAGCCCAGAAACATTCCATTTTTCCCAGAAACCTCCAGATTTCTCCTCTTCTCTTTTGGCACATGAAAATAAATGGGAAAACTAAAAACTCTAAAATGAGAGACGTCACGTTTCTTACCATAGAAAACCTCTTCGGTATTTTTGGAGTCTAGAGCAGAATGCGGCCATCCATTTTGTATGTACACAACAATGTTCGTAGCTTCTCCCCACAAAAACTTTGGAAGACCTTGGTCACATAGCATGGCATGGGAATCTTCCATAATGGTCATGTTATTTCTTTCAGCAATGCCATTTTGCTGAGGAGTATATACGGTTGTGGTCTCCCTCTTGATGCCAGGTTCTCTGCAAAAGTTATTGAACTCGTTCGTCTCATATTCAATGCCATTATCGGTCCTCAAAATCTTGATCTTCTTCCATTTTTTATTTTTCACCAAGGCTTTGAAAGTAGGAAACTGCATGAAAGCCCCTTCCTTCTTCTTCAAGAAGTATATCCAGGTATTGCAAGATAATTCATCTATAAACATCATATAATAAGAAATTCCTCCCGAGGATGTCACGGGCAGCGTACCAGACAAATCAAAATGTATCAATTGCAAGACATTATATGTCTTTGTGACACTTTAGAGGAAAGGTCCCCTTGTATGCTTTCCTTTGGCACAACCCTGACATACACCTTCATGATCATTTTTAAATTCGGGCATCCCTATCACCACCTTTCTTGCTTCGGGAATGGCTTTATAATGAAGGTGTCTAAATCTCCGGTGTCATAGTTCGGTTTGACGAATAGTATCACATTTAATAGCCCCCAGTGGACTTCCTCCAACCTGGTAGAGTGTATCAACTCTAAACCCAATCGTGAGAGATTCTTTGAAACTCTTCTTCCAGACACGTACCTTCCCATCGACGAATACCACCATGAAACCTTTGTCTTCCATGGTCGAAATAGACACAAGGTTCTTCTTCAAATCAAGTACATATAATACATCTTGCAACTGGAGGACTTGACCTTGACATAAGTGGAGGGTCACAGTCCCAGTACCTTTCAAGGGTAGGTGGAATTATCTCCAAGGATGATTTTCATATTAGTATCCTTCTCAACCAAATCAGAAAGTGCTTCCTTAAACCCAGTGAGGTGCCTTGAAGAACCACTATCAATCAACCAAACGTCCATAGTGTCGAGTGGAGATGAAATAGAGAGGGCAGATAGAAGAATGAATTCATTTTTCTTATCATCAACAACATTAGATTCCTCATACCTAGAATTTCTTGACCTTTTGAAAGGTTACCCATTTCCATTGTGACTAGAGGGATCCTTCCTCTTTCCTTTGAACCTGCTGTTCATTTTATTTCCATTCTTCTTCTTGTTTCTTTTATCATCATACCTAGGAGAATCCCTTCTACTAGGACTCTAGCATAATGGTCAGTCTTGATACATGTGTAACATATTCCTTTATTTTCTCTACCCCTCGCTCTTCCATAGTTCCTCAGACCACTATTGTTCTTCTTCTTAGCACAAGCGGTGAAGGCAGCATTACCTTCATTTTCATATTCCATAATTCTAGTTTCCTCTTGAGTGCATATCGACAACACTTCATCAAAATCACGAATCACATTGTTATTGAGAATGGTAGTAATTAATACATTCCATTCAGAGGAGATACCTCCAAGAGCGATGAGAACCATTTCTCTATCATCTATTGTCTCCCCAATGGTAGGAATATTATTCCTGATTTTAGTCAAATTCAGAAAATAGGATTGAATGGATTCATCCTTGCCTTTCTTAAGATTCTTCAATTGGTTCTTAAAGAAAATGACTTGATTTGAATTTATGGCCCTGAAAATATTGACCAACTTATCATAAATCTCATTAGATGTGCCTAGCTCAGAGATGTAGGCAAACAGAATCTTATGGATGGAATCCCAAATGATCATCTTTGCTTTGATTTCTCCTTTCTTATACTTGGTCTTGGTGGCAGCAGGTGCAGATGATGGAGGCTCTTGGATTTTACCCTGCATATATTCCATGACATATTTGTCTTCCAACATCAAATCCAAAGACATCTTCCAAGCATGAAAGTCTACCTTTCCAATCAAATTTTCATTAGCTTTGAAGCCACTATAATTTGAGGTACCCATGGGTCCTTGACAAATTCTACTTCTTCGATGATTTCTCTCAATACAAACTTGGGCTTTGTCTTCACCTTAGCTTTGATACCATGTAAATTTTCGTAGATGTTCTATGCTTGATGCAAATTTTACTTTATACCTGATATCAAATAGAAATCACATAAACAAGAAAGTAAAATGCTGATAGAACATACCAATAGATCAATGGAAGACAATCCAAAAATACTCTTAACTTGTTCAGCAAAATATATGTGTTGTGGTGCGTTATGGCTATCAACAAGATGCTTCAACCAACAAAGTCTCCTCACATTCAGCCAACCAGAATGTGTCAAACAACCCTCTCGGACAACTTCTACAACAGTCAACAAAATTCAATGCTATCTAGTCAACGAACAATGCAAAATAGAAGCAACAGAAATTCAATGTAGCCAAGTCAAAGTCAACGTCCAGCCTTGATTTTGTGCCAAAAAAAGTGGATTGAGGAGATAAAATTTTTGGGAGAGTTTCGGGTCAATTTGACCAAGAATTGACCAAATTCAACGCTAGTCAATTCTGTGTTGGAAACCCTAGAACAATTTGAAACCTCAGCTATTTTTTTTCCCATGTGTGAGTGAAGAGAAGCCTCCAAGATGGTGATCGAACCAATCAGATGCAGAGAGAGAATGTGTGATGAGTGATGGATGAAAATGACCTCTAACATTGACCTATATATATCCATCAGTGAGGGTGTGTGATACATCTGTTGAGGCTCCAAGCCTACATTACAATTATGGCCGACCTTGCACATAAGTGGAATTAATTCAAAATAAATGTTCTTCTCATTGGATCAAGATGATCTTTAGATTGATCTTGCACCTCTCCAAAAGAGGAATCCAATAAAAATATTGGCATCATCATCTGAGCATCAAAACATGGATTTTTGACCTAGTTGCCCAAAATTAACAGGTAACATAAGAAACCATCTATAAATGAATAGGCCTCCTATCCTCCCACATTGTCGAGGATTTCATTAAAAAATGGGGTTGGGAATAGGTCATGTACGAAAGAATAATGAAATTTAGGCATATCCACACAAATCATTATTTATCCTTTGGTTTTCTTGTCCTAGACCACCATAGGGCTCACCCAATCAGATCCTTCCACTGGTTCTATGATACCTGCAACAACCATTTTCTCCAATTCCTCTTTGAATTTCTTCTTATATTTGGGATTCAACCTATACGGGCACTACTTCACAGGTTGCACATTCGATGTTAAATTTATCTTCATTACCCCAAGATCTACGATTATCCCCTTTAGTTCAGAAAATTTCATAGGAAACAAGTCCCTATATTCAGTCAATAGCTCAGCGACCTTTCCCACCATATCATCATCCTAGTAATCCCTTATCTTCACTAATTTTGGCTATTCCTCTGAGCGAATGTTTACTTGATGAATATTCAGAGGCTTAGTTACATCAATTGACTCAATCATAGGTCCATGAACTGCACATTGTCCTTCAGATTCAGGGATCGTAATGTTCCTTGGATCTTCCTCATTATCTTCAATTGACAAATTTCAGTAATTAATGATGTCCTTCATCTACGCATCCCATGCTTCCAAGGTGCGATCAACCTTTGGTTTTCTAGTGTCAAAGATGACCTCCTTAATATCCTCAAGTGCCTCATCCAGTAATTCGAACCCAATTTCAAAACGAAAGGTCAAGATAAAGCTTTCTGTCAGTGCAATCCATTCATTGGTTCCTTGTCGCACCTCAGTTTCTAGTTACCAGTCTGTAGGTACCTTTCCCAGAGTGTGGATGAATATGTGCACCCATTTTGGATTTAGTTCTTTGCCCCAAGCTTCAGCCCATCTGGCCAAATGTTTGCATGAATAACCTTCTCTAGAATAGGTCTCTTCCATTATGATATTTGGACATTCAAATTGCAGACACATCATGCGGGTGTATTCTTTCCAGTTAGCCAAGTTTACCTTTTGTGTCTCACACCAGCGTGCTGGGGTTGAGCGAAATGATATATCAAGCACGTGAAATATTTATGCTCCTGGGACATATTTTCAAGTTATCATAAAAACAGGTTAACATTAGTTAGACCATCATAATAAGGAAATTCTCGTAACTCTGAGGATATGCACCGAAGAGATTTTGTCTCCTGATTGCAGTGTAGTGGACATACTTCATGCAACTGTTTCTACCAGTTCTCATGTTTTTCATTTGAATTTGAAAACTAGTAATTGTACTTCTCCCAGTTGAGTATTCCATCGGTCGTCAGGTTGATCCAATCTTCGTCTCGTGTAGTCAACTTATAGATATTATTGACATCATCATCTGCGCACACCAACTTTGTATATATTTCACCTTCTGTAAGATCTAAGGTGACCACAACCCTGGTTCCATTATTCTCAAATACCATACTTTTGCGCTTAAGATTGATGATTCCACCCATATCAATAGCCCAATCTAAACCAAAAAGTGCAGGATAGGGATCAGTGTCATCTACAATTTGTATAACCTCAAAGTTTGCTAGCACCTTTACTCCTTCGATATCTACTACAACCTGCGAGAGTCTTCCTAGTGGGATAATATTTTTCTGATTTTCCACATCCAACTAGATAGTAGAAAATTCCAACTTAGATTATCCCATGTGTTGCCAAGTCTTCTTTGGTAAAACATTCACATCAAATCCTAGATCTAGAATAACCTGATCCATCTCATATGGACCAATCGGAGCAGTCAAGCGCATCTCCCATCTAGTTCTTCTTTTATTCTTATAGATCTTATTAAAAAACTTCTGCTCCATCTAGGGTTTATCTTTCTCTACGTAGTTGTCTATCAATTCTTGGAGGTTCTCGACTACCTTCTTATTTCACAAAAATTTGATACAAGCCTATAGGAAGGGTTTTATGTTGTCATCTACCCCAACCATTTCCATAGGTTTACTTGATATTGAGGCACCTGCTTCTGTGAAATCCTTTTCCGCTTCTACAAAGATTTATTTTTCTAGTTGTAAGTTGAATCCTTCCTTATTTCTAGGTGCTTTTTGGATCCAGAGATCAACATCCAGCTTCATCCCTTTGTCTTCACTAGTGGCTACACCACCCCTAGTCACAAAATTCACACTTGGTTCTTCTTCGCGCAGCTCAACTCTTACCATCTAAATATTTTGAGTAGGAGTCTGCATTTTATTTTCCTACATTTTTGAAATCAAAACAGGGAAACCTTCAATAACATGATCAAATTGTCTACAATATCGGCAAGACTGTCGTGTTTGGTTTGGAAAATCACACGCATAATGGCCTTCATCTCCACAATTATAGCAGATGAGCTTCCCTCTTCCTTGACCAGCTCCTCCTCCTCTTCCTCGTCCTCTATTTTGGAATCCACCATGCCCAGACAGGGAGGTTGGTGAGGTAGGTTAAGCATGCATTCTATATAGGTCAGCTCGGTCAATCATCAAATCAAAGTTGTGACAGTGTTGCTCGTCATATCCCACCGATGAGAAAATTTTGCAAAAATGATGCTTAATCTCAAGGATATATTTACCAATCCTTGGGAAGATTTTTTTCGTGTGCATACCCATAACTTGACAAATTTTGCACCATAATTTGGGAGTTCCACTTGGTTCGGTTGCGCTCTTCAGCAAGCTTGTTCGTCCGGCTTACAGATATTCATTGAATATGAGGCACTGATCCTTATGATGCCTGGAAACTTTGCAGCATATACACCATACATCTGCACATGCCTCCTTTCCCTTATCCTTGCATGGACTCTATTTATAAGTGAATTTCCTCCAACTAACTTTGGATTTTCTGGGTCCAGATCTGTGCAGCTGGTAGCGATGAAGCTTCTAGCTTCATTTCAATCTCTACATCTTCAACCTACGTGGCAATATTCTGCTGACTTAGGGGTTGGCACAGATGTAGTAGCAACATGGAAATAAACCACTCTTTGTGTTGTGTTTCATCAATAGTAAATCCTCCATCTCTAATAGCACGCTTCAACCTTTGATCCACATCCCATATAGATTTGTTCAATTCTTGGAAAATCTCCTTCAACTTAGTTATGCATTGCGTAAACAATTTTGGTCTCTTGAATTTTTCTTTTAATGAGGCCTTCAAATTATCAATAGTTGCATTTTTCTTTTAATGAGGCCTTAAAATTATCAATAGTTGCATTAGGGTTTGTAGCCACATACCTTATGTACCAATCCAATGTGCAATATTGAAAGGAAGTGGCTAGTTGTGCTTTATTAACATCATCATTATTAACCTATTGTGATGTCGATACAATTTCAGTAACAAACCAAAATTGGTTTGTTTCTTTGTTCGCAATACCATGGAAAGTAGGTAACTTCATGGAGGCAACCATCTCAGTGCCTGGTGGTGGAGGTGGAGGTGGAGGGGATGACTTGTTATAGTGATATGATTTCACGAGGGGAGTGGATGGGATCTAGACTACGACCAATGACCCAAGACCCAAGACTATCCTGATCTTGCAATACTTCTTCTTCACAGTGCACAGCTTCACCAGAGCTACTAGTTTCAGATTCCTTGTCACTGTCTAACTTACCTTTGAGAGGACTATAAACAAAACCTTCTTCTAGATCTTCTTAGTAAATTCTTCCACTGCACATATTTGGGCCTCTATGGGACATTCACTCAATATGAATGCACATAGTACCATGATCACATAATATAATTTTAATCCACAACTTTAGAGAGCATAGGAACTTACTTCTAGGACCCTTGAAAAGCATTTTTTCAACTTCAGAATATGATACAAATTGATAAACAGAAAATTCAATAACAAATCCTCCTAGAACACTATTGATCCAATGATCTACCTCACGGGTGATCTTGTTGCTAGTATTCTCTAATTGTTGTACCAACTACAGGGTCCACTGAGTGATCGCATTGTCCTTTTCGCAGGTCTAGATTTCAATGAGCTGAGACAACCACTCATGCAACTTGGTCATAAAGGAAGCAAAGAAAAATTCATGGAATTTTGTGTAGATATACTTTTGTGCCCAATATTTGGCAGAAAATTTAGAGCTTCTATTATCTTCGATCGCAAATTAAAGTATCTTCTTATTGATCCAATCTTGTGGTTCATTCTGTGTCGGATGGAACAAAATCAAATATCCCTAAAAATGATCCCGTTCCCGACAATAGAGAATTTTTTTGGCTTGAGGGATCCTGACCCAGATTCAGAGTTATCACCCAACCAACAAAACCCTCCAATTACTGGCCCTTTCAGCAGTGATCTACTTGTGAAGATCAAAGTCTCACTCAAAGCAGTATGGAGGAGTGATGGAACCAGCTTTCTGCACCCTGGGGAAGCTTTTGATGTGGTGGTACTAATCAATAATGCAGATAATATAACAGATTCGCGCATGCAAAATCAATAGATCTAACCCTTCTGCAGATTATTGGAGAAAACTTCAATATATTTTGCACAGAGTAATCAAGTATACTTTATTCAGATCTATTCATCTAAAATTAACTAATATTCATGCAGAGGCATAATTAAACATTAATAGAAGTAAATACGCAACACAGAATAGGTCTAGATCTTCAAAAAATTATTGATAATTAAGATAGTCAACCATATAAGAATCCGTGTTCGCCAAAAATGTATTCTTTATTAAGAGATATGAAATTCAATACATTCAATCATTATGTGCACACAAAAACAAATTCCACACAAATCTCAGGACTTAGGTATCCGCGCACACTACCAACAGGAGCCTTTCTACCCAGAAAAACCCAGAATTAGATCAAAACATTAATCAAAACATACATACATCATGTCATGTGATGTGTTATCTTTCTTCGACTCGATCCTTACATATTTATACTATCATAGACACGCACATACCATGGTCTCAAACCAAGGATTGAGGCTCTTGGTTTTTCCCTTTAAACCCATTACAATGATTAAGGGACTTTGACCTACCCCAAATCCCCTTTTACTATTTGCATGCAGCGCGTATAACAAAACTTAAATAAAATTAACCCAAAAAAGTACACCTAAGGGGACCCCACTCCAACACCCATCTCCTACTATATAAAACCTATCACAAGCGCTTTAACGTCTTCATTCTAATCATGCTAGGATATCTAGATTTCATATATAATATATTTTTCATAATCTAGGGTTTCTTCCAAACCATAACCTCATAATATATATGAAACCCTAATAACTATAAGGCCTAGGGTTTCCTTCAATTCCTAGCCTTATTTTAAGTCTCCTCTATTGTTCCCTTTCTTCCATCATTGGTCTCTTCATAAGGGTGATCTTCAATGAATTTTCTTTAGCCCAACTCTGATACCATGTCAAATTTTCTTAGGGCTATATTGTTCTTTGCTTTAATAATTTCATTTCTTCTTTTACATATCAAATTCACCCTAAAGCATCATATCATTATTCATATTTACAACATTATTCAACAACACATGCAACTATATAGAAGGAACAATTTCATCATCGATGCAACATAACATAGAGGAACAATGGAATAAAAACATTCACACATAGAGACACCAAGATTGGTCGGAGACTAGGGAAAAATCCACTACGGGGAAACCCTTTCAAATTATTCTTCTTACTATATTTACATTGAATGATTCAGTAAAAGAGAGTACAACGATCCATATATTCAACCATAATCCTATCCAACAAAATTAAATAAACAACATCAGGAGATGATCCCAACAAAAGTACTGATCAAATATCACCTCACTAGACTGTAATAAACTTCAGTCATCTACATTCAACTATGACAATTGAGGAAGAAAACCCTTCTTTCCACCATAGGGAAGACATGATACGCGTGCAACTGAAAGGATTCAACTACAAATATAAGCCGACTTACAAGATATTGCTACCGAAATTCCACTATGGAAAGCCTGCGACTGAGGCTAAAATACCCTAAAACAAAAATGCGAACTTCATACCCTGCAATTTCAACTTCATGCAAATCAATTCTCCAAGGACCTGCCTTAGACCTGTGCAAGCCAAAGAAAAAGAAGATAAGATAAGAATGATTCGTGATGATATCCAAAGTATGGTCACTTGACTTGTATTTATAGCAATCCATGGGTATCCAATTTATATTTTGGGATGACTTGTCCTTTTGTGCACATGTGGTATTCAAAAATACACTTTCCCTTGTCCAAATTGAGCGCTTCAATAGTCAAAATTCGTCCTCTCAAAAAGAGGAATATAGTCCCATGATTGGAATTTTCTGGTGAGCTATAAAATTAACACATTGAATCTGGCAGGAAGAGATCTCAACACCTTTTGAACTATAGTGGACTCCTTCATAGTATCATCAGGACCTCTCATGACATTCACTATTTCATCCACTCTAAGGAAATTGTTTTCTATATCCTCATCCTCATTCATTTTTGAGGACTCAAATTTCATAATGAAGACTTGTAGTTTGGTCTGTTTTATCTTACCATCACCTTCATAACTATTATTTAACTTGTACCACATTAATTTTTTAGTCTTCTAGTGCCTAAATTTAACAAATCTTGATTCAAACAATCCACTTAGGATTTCATTCATAGAATTGGCATTAAATGAAAAATCAATGTTATCGTCTTTGTCAGCCAATATAGGTGGATTTTTATAGCCATTCACCATTGCATCCTTGACATCTACACCAAGGGACATTAGATATGTACTAATTATAATTTTCCAAAAGGTATAGTTCATTATATTAAAGGGAGGATCATTTTTGGTATAACATACGTCCTTGATGGCCATGTCTTAGGTTTAGATCTTCCTTCCAATTGTTAGACTGATGCTGAAGGAACTTGATCTGATACCAATTGTTGGAAAATATGAAAATATTGAGAGGGTGGGGGGGTAAATCAATATTTAATAACCTTTAACAATATTTATCAAATTTCTTTAACAATGATAAAATCTATTTAAATATTCAAAAATTAACCATTAAATCAATGCAGAAGAATACTATCAACATCACAGACATAAGAAACACATAGATAGACCTTATGCATGTGGAAACACATAAAGGGAGGAAACTATAAATATTTTTGTTTTTATGTAAATGCAAGAACCAACTTCTGTTTACAACACATTATGTAGGAACCAACCTATAGGTGTTGGGAAAAATACTGAGAGGGGGTGAGGGGGTGAATCAGTATTTATCGCAGACTGAAATTTTTTTACCTTTTCTTTCACTAAAACCCATACGCTACTTTAATGAAGCCAACTCGCGTATACACATGGATATCCTTAATAAAACTCGCGTATTGACAAAGATCTTATTATGCTGATAATTCTTTGCTTAGATCATTGCATCATTCATTCATTAGATGTTTAAGCAGTAAACATGTGCAGTAAGAACAAAATAAATCATCACACATAAGAAACACACATGAACACCAGGATTTAAGGTGGAAACCCAATTTTGGAGAAAACCACCATTGTCATCGTCTCAGTCTTCAATATTTTATTATAAAGAAAACATCATACAACCATGTACTGGCGCAAACTCATACCAGCACGCAGGCACCCACCTACAGAAGGCTACAACCTTCTCTCGTTTACCAGCCTCTCCTGGAAGGGAGCTACAACCCCTATGCACCGTTTTGACCTCTCACGGAAGGGAGCTACAACCCTGCTCTAGTTTACCCTCTCCACGGAAGGGAGCTCTTGCCTGCTCCTGTTTATTTTGTGGAAGGGAGCTACAACCCACTCTAGCACCAGCTTAGACCAGCCTTAGTACCATTACAGACCACGTTTCATCAATTTTCATACTGGATCCAACAGCTTCCACACAACACATCTTGTAGGCCACTTTTCATCAGATTTTCAGACTGGACCCACTCCACACATTTAAGCTCAACATACATCAAACTGAAACTTATAACCCAATCAATTCATTCATTGAATCATCAACCAATCAACCAACAACTTGATCTTTAATCAACATAATCAACATTCAAACAACCCAGATCTATATGAATACATCATTGACAGATAACAGTAAAACAACAAAACAGATCAGACATTTCATTCCTCATACTTCAGCAAAACCCTAGATTCCATACGCGCTTTTACTTCACTGAACCTGCGTATATACGCTTTCTCGAGACCAACACAAGTATGTACGTGCATTCTTGGATACCTTAGCACCTCACGCACTTTTCCCCCTCCCGGAACCCGCGTATACACACGCACAGACGAACCTACGTATACATATGTAACTTTTCAAGAGCGTAAGCTCTTTAGATCAGACAAACAACTCAGATTTCATCCTTTACTTCAGAAAGTATTTCGCCTCATCTCAGATCTAAACATTCCATAAACATATCTACAAAATACATATACATTTCAAATCTAGAGATCCCTCTTCGTCATTTTCTCCATAGGTGCATTATTAATTTAGATCAATCAATAAACTGTTACCCATTCCATACAGATATACTTTATATTGAAGTATTCATTAAAAACCCAGACACTTGCACACCCACTTGCACTATAATTTTCTTCTCCTTAAATAGATTTGGCCTTTATCAATACCATGAGTCAAAACCACTCAACTACTAATGGTATTCTTGGACGAGATCAAATAGAGATTCCAGCGCTCAATACTGTGGGCCAATACCATGGTAATGTCCCCTGGTTTTATAAATTTAGAGCGCAAATTGGCATACGCGACTTGGCATGTACTTTTCCGCATGCATACGCTACTTCTCCTTAACAAACCCGTGTATGCTTTGTGACATGTCTTATTTATCATTTCTCTGGCACTTTCTGGAATTCCTTTCTTCTGTTACTTCTAAGCTGATCTGTAGATACATCATCCTTCCTTTTAACACATAGATACATCATCAACAACTCATCAAGTTAGTTTTCATCAAGGACAAGTTCATCAAGCAGGTTCCATAAAAGTCAACACATTGTATCACATTTCCAACAATCTCCCCCTTAATTCATCAAGTGGGTTTCCATCAAGGAAAACTTCATCAAGTATGTTTACATCAAGTACAATATGTTTCCATCAAGAACAAATTCATCAAATATCTTGCCATCAAGGACAACACATTGCATCATATCGCCAACAGTCTTCTTTCATCAAGGAGGTTGCCATCAAGGACAAAACATGCCAAGAATCTCCCCCTTTGGACTTGATGGCAACCATGATGGTGTTTGATCACCACAACATATAGATACATTCATTATGAAAACACCATGATATTCTCCCCCTATTCAAACACCATGCTACTCTCCCTCTTTGTCATCAAGGGCAAAGGGCGGATCAAAACCAAAACAGGGTTTTTCTTCTCATGTAGAAAGAAGAGCTCTGCAGATATGATGTGCATTGAAGTTACCATGCTCCACCTGAGTTCATGATGAATCTTAAAACATATTTTTTCAATGAAGTACATGACTCTATGACAATTCCAATCACCAAGGACTCATACTTACATCAATTATCCAACCAAGTGGATTTACAAATGTGACTCAAGTACCCAACAAAGTGGGTTTACATATTTTGACTCAACTACCCAACCAAGTGGGTTTAAATATTTGACTCAAGTACCCAACCAAGTGAGTTTACACATTTGAACAAGTCCTTACATGACTGAATATTACAATTTTACATCATAGGTCTCAATCATGACATTTTCATCAAATTACAAATATGACTTTTTAAAATCAAGATCAAGGAATCTCAATCATGAGATTAGCAAATCAAGAGAATGCCAACAATGCATCCTTTCCACGTGACTAATGCTCCCCCTTAGCTTGTGCATCCTGAAAACTTTCAACAGCAAATCATCAAGGCATCTTCATCAACAATATCAGAGAATGAAACAGAATTATGAAAACTGGAACACCACCAAAGATACCAAACAGCACAACAGTTGTGTTGAAAGAATGCTGACCCAAAAGAATTTTGTCCAAAAATACCCATACACGGTTTTCTGTGTATGAACTCGCATATATACACGACTGTATTCAAGGAAATCCGTGTATCCAACTTAATCTTCTAAAATTTAATCAGATCTGATCCTCTGCATGGAAGAGACTACTCTCAACTTTTGTGTGAGATATTCGAACGCTTCCCTGGAATATATGAGAGAAGAAAGATAGGACAATGTAGTTGTGTTTTCAAGTATCATCCAACAGTTGTAGCATAAGCACATTAGTAACCAAGCCTTCAGACTCTTTGCAGCATCATATTCTTCCCAAGAGGAATTATCATACCAGAACAACTTCTTCAATAGACAATATGTATTAAGCAATCATCCATGTGATCTGATATCACCAATATCATCATGATTCATAATCATGATGTAACATGTGTAGGAATTATGTATGAAAGGTCTCAACAGTGACAAAATTCATCAACAACAAACTCTGCATGATCTATCCTTATCTCTGAATCATAAGACTTCCAACTCATCCATGTGTGAAACAAAAGATACTTTTCAGCAAAAAGAAAACAGGGCCCATCCATAATCTTATCATAAGAAACCATGTATCATTTCATCATTATTTTGAGAAAGAACTAAGGAATAATCAGATACAATGCCAACAATGCAATCATTAGTTGTTAGACTGATGCTCCCCCTGAACCTATGTTCTTGATCTTTAGCTATCTTACTGGTTTTCTTATCAGAAAAGCATACGCGACTGTCTTCAGCAGAACTCACGTGTATACGCGGCTTTGGTTCACTAAACCCACGTATGGAAAGTGAAACACTGAAAATTTCCACAACTTCATCTCCTCCTGAATTTATACCACTTGTACCTGTCTTCTTCACATCAGATGCACTGTCAGAAATAAACATAACCAAGATTACCAAACCAACCATGGGAGTCATCATACATTGCTCACCCTGTGATGATACATTACTAATCCATAGAATGTATCTCACATCATTCTGCAGCCATTATGAGAAGTAGGCTTTAGAAGCGGATGACTGTAGTAGGGTCAACATTCCCTACGTTTCTGATCGGTCCTCCTTATTTTTCCAGCTTTGCTTGAAATTTCTTTTAGTGTGCTGAAAATTCTCCAATTTTCCAGATCTGTTCATCCTACATTCTTTTTCTACATGTCCATACTTGTTACAAGCATAACATCTTGCGTGACCAGAAAAGTAAGCATAAGGATCATAATGTGTTGTTCTATTCTTCCTTCTATTGCAATCAGCTGCTTTATGACCATACTTTCTACATGAAAAACAATATCGCTTGAAGAAACCAGAGTACCTTTAGGTAGAGTCTATTGGTTTGTGGTGATATAATCTGCTTGCTTTTGCAATTATTCGCAACATACATAATTATGACATTTAAAACATTCAACATTATTGATCAAAGGAGGGAATGATCTCTTTTGTGAGTTCAATATTGTTGGTTGACCTTTTGTTTCTTTCAACACTTCAGGTTTTGCATTGATATCCTTTGAATCTTTAGCACTTCCTTGGGAACTAGATTCTCCTTTAACATTTTCATGAAAACCAAGACCAAATTTAACAGAGGGAGACCTTTGGCTACTAAGAATATTATCCAGAATCTTAGTACTATCTTGAAATCTCAAGAGTTTATCCTTTTCTTCTAATTTACCTTTTAGAAAGTTTATCTCACCCTCCAATCTTTGGCATTGCTGCTTCATACATTCTTCAACCCTTCTTCCTTCTTCTACTTGATCATTCAATTTTGAAATCTCTTCCTTCAACCTACTTTCTTGTTCTTCAAAGGTTTGTAGAAGTTCTTCATTCTTCTTATTTGATGCTTCGAGATATGCTTTTATAGAGATGATTTCTTCTTTAAGTTCTTCATTCTTCTTTTTTGATTTTTCCAGATTTGTATTGAGAAAGAGGATTTCTGCTTCAAGTCTTCTACTTTGATAGGTTTCTTTAACCCGTAGGCTTTGATACATTTCTATCTATTCCTTCATTCTAGATATCATATGTTTATGGATAGATTCTTTCTTATTAAATGATATTTGTTGATCTTCAACTTTACTCTTGAGAGTTTCTTCTAGATCCATAACACTATTTTCACCATTGCATGCATAAGAAGGTGAATCACAAGAAAAAAAATCAATACATGTTTCATCTTCTTCATTTTCTGCTGCACATGTTTTCTGAGATATCTCATGCATTGCTTCTTCTTTTGCTTCCTTGCCATGAGCACTAGCAGATCTTGGTCAGAATATTCTTCATCCTCATTTGACATTTCATCATTATCTTCATTTGTATAATAGCTCTTTCCCTTTTCAAATTGTTTTCCTTTATCATAATTTTCTTCATAAGGACATTTAGCAGCATAATGACCAACTCTTCCACAATTAAAACACTTGAAGGGAAGCTTACCTCTGAATCTTCCAGTACCTGGTTGGAGTCTTCTCACAAAATTTGCTTCTTCTTCTTCTGATATGTAACTTGATTCCTTGACAACTTCCTTTTCTTTTCCTTTTTCACACGCCTTAAAAGCAGCTTCTTTGATTTGAGAGGGACCTCCTTGTCTCATTTCATAAGCAGTCAGAATACCATGTAGTTGAACAATAGTAAGAGTTTGCAGATCTTGCCTTTCTTCAATAGCTGACACTTTTGACTCAAATTTTGAAGTTAAAGATCTTAAGACTTTTTCCACGAGAGTAGTATCGGTTATGGTTTCACCCAAACTTCTCATACGATTTACAATATCATCTAGACGTAAAAAGAAACTGGCAATACTCTCATCACTATGCATCCTTAAATTTTCATATTCAATTCTGAGAGTTTGGAGTTTTGCACTTTTTACCTTTGCATCTCCTTCATAGCTTAGAATGATTTTGTCCCATATTTCTTTTGCTGAATTTAGCTGCATCACTTTAGCAAATTCTGGTTCAGACATGCTTCCTAATAAAACATTGACAACTTTGGCATTGATTTCATATTTCTTTCTTTCTGCTGCATCAGTAGGAATAATTTTCGGATACTGATAACCTTCTTCCACGATTGCCCATACTTCTGCACCAAGACTTTGCAAATATGCTTTTGTTTGTATCTTCCAGAATATCAGATTACTTCCATTGAATAGAGGTGGCCTTAGAGACAATACTCCTTCATGACTTCCCATTTCGACGGATCTCCTTCAAGAGATCAAGCTTCTGCAGAAGAACTTGCTCTGATACCAATTGTTGAGAAAAATACTGAGAGGGGGGGTGAATCAGTATTTAGTGCAGACTGAATTTTTTTTACCTTTTCTTTCACTAAAACACATACGCTACTTTAATGAAGCCAACTCGTGTATACACGCGGATATCCTTAATAAAAATCACGTATTAACAGAGATCTTATTATGCTGATAATTCTTTGCTTAGATCATTGCATCATTCATTCATTAGATGTTTAAGCAGTAAACATGTGCAGTAAGAACAGAATAAATCATCACACATAAGAAACACACATGAACACCAGGATTTAAGGTGGAAACCCAATTTGGGAGAAAACCACCGCTGCCGTCGTCTCAGTCTTCAATATTTTATTATAAAGAAAACATTGTACAACCATGTACTGGCGCAGACTCATACCAGCATGCAGGCACCCACCTGCAGAAGGCTACAACCTTCTCTCATTTACCAGCCTCTCCTGGAAGGGAGCTACAACTCCCTGCTCTTGTTTACCAGCCTCTCCTGGAAGGGAGCTACAACCCCCTGCTCTCGTTTACCAGCCTCTCCTGGAAGGGAGCTACTACCCTCTGCTCTCATTTACCAGCTACCGCTGTAAGGGAGCTACAACCCCCTCACTGAAGGCTTCGACCTTCAGCACCATTGCGGACCACGTTTCATCAATTTTCATACTGGATCCAAAAACTTCCATACAACACATCTTGTAGGCCACTTTTCATTAGATTTTTAGACTGGACCCACTCCACACATTTAAGCTCAACATTCATAAAACTGAAACTTATAACCCCATCAATTCATTCATTGAATCATCAACCAATCAATCAACAACTTGATCTTCAATTAACATAATCAGTAGCATATTCATCATTCAAACAACCCAGTTTTGTATGAATACATCATTGACAGATAGCAGTAAAACAGCAGAACAGATCAGACATTTCATACCACATACTTCAGTAAAACCCTAGATTCCATACGTGCTTTTACTTCACTGAACATGCGTATATACACGCTTTCTCAGAGACCAACCTGCGTATACTTCTGTGCATTCTTCAGAAAACCTTAACTGCCCATACACACTTTTCCTTAGGCAAACTCGCGTATACACGCGCTTTTACTGAAGCGAACCTGCGTATACATCTGTAACTTTTCAGGACTGTGCAGCTCTTCAGATCAGAAAAACAACTCAGATTTCATCCTTTACTTCAGAAAGTATTTCGCCTCATCTCAGATCTAGACATTCCATAAACAGATCTAGAAAATACATATACATTTCAGATCTAGAGATCCCTCTTCATCATTTTCTCCATAGGTGCATTATTAATTCAGATCAATCAATAAAATGTTACCCATTCCATACAGATATACTTCAGAGTGAAGTATTCATTAAAAACCCAAACACTTGCACACCCACTTGCACTATAATTTTCTTCTCCTTAAATAGATTTGGCCTTTATCAATACCATGAGTCAAAACCACTCAGCCACTGATGGTAGTCCTGGACGGGATCAAATAGATAATCCAGCACTCAATACAATGGGTCAATACCATGGTAACACCCCTTGGTATTCTAAATTTGGAGTGCAAAAAGGCATATGCGACTTGGCACGTACTTTTCCGCGTGCATACGCTACTTCTCCTTAACAAACCTGCGTATGCTTTGTGACATGTCTTATTTATCATTTCTCTGGCACTTTCTGGAATTCCTTTCTTCTATTACTTCTGAGCTGATCTGTAGATACATCATAGTTACATCATTAACAACTCATCAAGTCAGTTTCCATCTAGGACAACTTCATCAAGCAGGTTCCATCAAAGTCAACACATTGTATCACCTTGCCAACAATCTCCCCCTTAATTCATCAAGTAGGTTTCCATCAAGGACAACTTCATCAAGTACGTTTCCATCAAATACAATACGTTTCCATCAAGAACAACTTCATCAAATAGGTTGCCATCAAGGACAACACATTGCATCATATCGCCAACAGTCTTATTTCATCAAGTAGGTTTCCATCAAGGACAACACATGCCAACAATAGGAGGCTCCTACCTCTTTTTCTTTGCAAGCATCGACTTGCTAGAAGCACCAACTCCCACAGTTCACAAGCACCAATGTACTAATTTTTTTCAGGAACCTACCTGAAGGAAACACCAATCCCTTGATAAATGAGGTAAATATTTTCTATGAAAAGTTATTAATATTTTTTTTAGCAACATTCTCTATATTCCTAATAGCCTTTACAACAGTTTCAACTTTCACCCAATCTCACACAACCTTTGTTTTTTTTCCTTAGGTTGTTTGTATGCTTCATGTTGTTTATTTGATCATAACGAGAGATAGAAAAAATATATATTGCAACTAAAAGCATCAATTACTATATAAACCAAGGTATTTTTGCATCCAAAATTCTCAGAAATTAAATTGATTAAAATTCATGCCTTTTGAAATTCACTAGACACCTAATTTTTTTAAAATGAAACTCCAAATTTCAAGAACACCAAAATGCCAATTTTTCTTTGAAGAGATGAATATATAAAATTTTTTAACACACATAGCTCTAAAAAAATTACATGAAAAATTATAGATTTGTTAAAATTCCATCACGTCCTCATTTTTTCATTCAATGTGTAATTTTTCCAAGAGACCTAGATCACTGATACCCCTGAATTATTAGATGTAAACCTTATGATCCAAAAATTATATGAATTTGGAACTCTACCACAACAAAACCTTGATCTGTTTCACTACTTATGATATCCATATCATTTTGGAATGTTTATCAAACCTAGAAACCCATATCGCTAGGTGCATTTACTCTTGGATCATCTAGATGTTGTGGTTCAGTCTTCATCATTTGTATCATTATGTATTTCATATAAAAATAAAAATAAGAAAAAAAATAAATATTTTCAAGCATGGGTTTCATGATCAAGTCAAATTTTTAATTAGTTCAAGCATGTTCTCCATGCTTCTAGGGTTTTCTAAGTGAAAGTAATATTTTTCATTAGTCAAATTATTGTACTAGAGTCAAGTCCCATTTTGAATTTGCAAATAAAATGAAAAAAATAATTTTATTTGTGTCTAAATTGTGAATTTTTTCCCCACAAGATCAATATGGCCTTACTTGGACAAGTCGGCCCTGGAAGGGACCCATTCGACCTCCTGGATGTGTATAAATAGAGGAAAATTTGACCTCATTTGAAGACAAGGAAGCAAGTTCGAAACTTGTGCCAAGAGGAAAGAAAAATACCAGCAAATAATCCTAAAAATAAGAAAGAAGGATGAAGGAAGACAAGAGAGAGAGAGAGAGAGAGAGTGAAGGTCTAAATTTTATTTTTATTCCCTAAATATCCCACACATGCTAAGTTGTATGGTAATTGCAGGGGCAGAAAATCATACATTTGACCACATTTGGAAGGCTTTAACTTGAGTTGAATTTGACTTGTTGGAAGAGCTTGGAAGGAGGGTTGAATTGGGTCTTTTGGGAGGTCTTGGTATTGTTGTTTGGGTCTTATATTTATCACTTTAATATGGGTCTATAAAAATAAAATTGTTTTACTAGGTTTTCCCCTTGGAAGGGGTTTTACCCTAGCTTGGAGCCTACATTTTGTGCTAATTATATTTTTGTGATATTTATGGATTATGTTTTTGGTAATTTCTTGATGAAAATAACATAAGAAAAGTAATAAAATTCCAACATAACTTCAAAAGGAATTATAAATTAAATCGAAATCATTCTAATTGTTTCCCTATTAATTTGTCAACATGGTATCAAAGTGAAGGTGAAGGAGAAGGAAACTTGAAGATCACTCTTATTGGCATAAGGGGAACACACTCATACACGTTACTTTGGAATAAATTAATTATAAAGTTTAGAAGTAAGGAAAAAATTAAGGGAATAAGGAAGAAGACTCAAAATTCATCATTCATCTTGAAGGATGGATACTACAAGCTACATCTCTCTCTCTCCATCATTACACATAATCATCTTGAAGAAGGACATCAATCACTCTTGGAAGCACTTTTATTTTGGAAGACATTTGAAGAAGCATAAAGATTATTGGAACATAATTTTCACTCTTGAAGCATATTTATTGTGTCATCCATCCTAGAAGCCATCATTCTTGGATATTTTTGAAGTTTATTGGAAAACCTTGGAGCATCAAGATATTTGAAGACATCATAATCAAGCAGACAAGTCTTTTGATAAGTACAATATTATTATCTATTTTTCAATATTAAAATAAAATGAATTTATTTTGTAAGGAAGGAAATAATCTTTATGTATAAACAAACTTTCAAGCATGGAAGAAGAGAATAGATTTGGTGCTCATAGAGAATGAAGTCATGGACTATGTTTTAGGAAATTTTGTAAAACTAGAGAAGGATAATACTCAAGAATGTGCCAAGTACACTAAAGGAGAGTTAGGGCTCAAATTATTCTCATTGAATCCATAAAATATCATCTTATTCCATTTTTTGTATATTTTGGCACATCTACAACAATTTATGACAAGTTAGTAAAACTATATTATGTTAGTACAACAAGCCAGAAAATATATACGGGGAATATAATTTACAAAACAAGGTTATCAAAGGATGAAGACTTGGCCTCATATATTATAAAGGTATCTCAGTCGAAGGATCAGTTACAAGGGCTTAGAGAAGTTATTTCTGATTCTAAATTAATGTTGTGTATACTCAATAGATAACCTTAAGAATGGAGTAGTTTTGTGACAAGCATCTATTCAAGAAAGGACACTCCAAATTTCAATGAGTTGCGGTATTTCTGTATTCTATAAGAGACAAGATTGAAGGCAAAGGATGACACCAGACATAATGAAAAGTCTCAAGCCCTTACTGCTATATTGAAGAAGAAGAATCAAAAGTTTGAAAAGTTTTAACCTTGTCAGAACAATAACAATAACAACAATTAGCCTCTTGGAAGACAATATATATTCAAAGTACAATGCTTTGGATGCAATGAATATGGAAATTTTAAAAGATATTTTCCCAAGGATACTTAAAATATGAATAAAAATAGGAGGAAGGAAAGGAGTGGATATCATTTAGCTTGTTAGAGTATAAATGTTTCAGTGATCAAATACACTCTTTCAGGTTTATTTGGAAAAATTCTTTGGTCAAAATTTTATGGTTTCAAATAAATTCTCAAACAGAATTGTGTTCACTAGTTGTCGTCTAGGTCAAATGTTTCTCCCTCCACCCACTCATGTTCATCATCAAATTCAAGTTCATGTCACCATTTAAGTGTCTAGGGTCATAGATCAGTTAACATACCTTCATCTAGGTCATGATCTAGGGATTATTTTTTTTGTCATCATAATGGAAATCATGTAAAAAAAAGGAAAAAAAAGAGTCATTTTCATTATTCAATTCACCTTCATTGGGACTTACCAAATATAGGAAATAAAACAAAGGTAACTTTTCCTTTTTCAAGAAGTATGCTACATTTTCAAATATTTCAAAAATATATTTTTCTCAAAGTACAAGATGATGTCACTAGATCCATAAGCAAAGTTTATGAGTTTATAAAGGGAAATGAAGATTATTTTTAGTTCATTTCATCCTTTGGTTTTCAAAGAGATCCTCTTTCATGGTCACAACTCTCCACAACCATCCAGATATCAAACTCCACCACCAAAAACTGATCCAGACTGCTCCACACTACACTTCTAGGGCAACCACACTATGCTTCGGGCAGTTTTCTATGTTTTTTTCATTAAAGCTCCAAGAAGCCATCATAAGGGTTAATTCATAATTTCATAGGTTTTATATGCTTCCTAGCCAGTATGTGCACATTCCTCACCTCTCATTCAAGTAAATTTCTTCAGCAAAGGGTGGATTCAATATTCTAGGGTTTTCAACTACGTTTTTGGTTTC
Organism: Pinus albicaulis; assembly: GCA_034641835.2. NCBI lineage: Eukaryota > Viridiplantae > Streptophyta > Pinopsida > Pinales > Pinaceae > Pinus > Pinus albicaulis. The sequence goes on along the minus strand of CM076570.1, from coordinate 233,210,153 downwards.
ATTGATGTTTGGCTAGTTTGAGTAAGAAAAATATTAGTTTTATCACCTAAAAACCATGAAATATATCTCATACACCTTAAAAAATCATTCCATATCATGCATACCCTCTCATTACTCCCATTTTGACTCAAACCCTAATCCTCACTACGTTTTTACAAAGATAACTAGGTTAATTCTGTGTTTAGGCCATTTTTTCCTCTTTCTGTTACCCATTTCCAAACATTTCACCTAAAATGTGTTGCTAAATTACCACTTTATCTCCCAAAATTTGTAGGGATTTTTCCCTAACCCCAATCCCTCTCATCTCTATCCCTAAACTCACTGCATCACTCTCCCCTATTTTCCCAATTTTCACCCTCCCTTTCCTTCATATCAAGCTAATGTTTTATTTTTCTGACAAACATCATGGAAGGTGAGAAGAGAAATTATAATAAAGGAGGTCATCATTCCAGATTTTAGCCATCTAATCTGGAGGAGATCAATGCTTTACCCTATGTCAAGAATCCTTTGAGGACACTAGTTGTTTAAGGTTTTGTGAAAGAATCCAAGCGGTAGGTTGTCATGGTCAATTGAAAAGCCTCTTTGCCACCAAATTTAGGAGAGATAAGGCTAACATAGCAGGGATTTAACTCACTATATCGTCAGATTCCATAGCCTCATCAATAAGTATCCTGAACCATGGAGAAATATGGTTCAAAGGGATGGATTTGGACATTGATAACTATAACATTTTTTTAAAACCACATTACAAAGATGCTATTGAACATATCATTCCCTTTAGGAATTTAATTGATAGGTATGCTCCTTTAATGAAGCCGATCATGAAGTATTTTACATGTGATTGGAGGTTCTCAAGATTATACCAGTACCGCATAAGGCTATTGATGCATTTCACTTCCACCAAGCCACTCAATTTGCCTCATTATCTATTCAGGAGTCTAGTCAAAATGCCTTAAAAGGTAGAATGTAAAGGAAAGGATCACCTAGATAGTTTCTTCCACAATGGTTTAGTCAAGGTTATATTGTTACATCAGCTCTCACAAATCAATATGTCCTGGGAAACATTCATGAAGTCAACTTCTTCTATGCCCACTACTATTCCACCCGTCATTCAAAGCATACCAACAACATCATCAAAGCCACTGGAGGTTGGCTCTTCAAGCAGACTGACAGAGGTTCCAAAGACGCCAAGGGATGAAGTCGCTCAAACTTATTATAAGGGTTAAAGGTTGCTATTTTATCCTAATATCATTAATGTTGTGCTTTCACCTGATCCTATCGAGCAAGTATTAGGAGAAACCATGGAGCAACCACCTATGCATGAGAGTGAGTCACCTTTGCAGCAACATGAGGAGAAAGCACCTATGGAGGTTGACATGGAAGAGTAGGTGGAAAAAAATTCAACTAAGGAGATCATCAGGGAAAAGGAAGTAGATATAGTGAAGCTCAATGACAACCTCTCAAGGGAAAATTTCATGATACCATTCCTACAACAAGAAAAAATGAAACCAAAGGTGAAACAAATGCTCCTAAGAAAACCAAAGGCAGATATTGAGGCAGAGAAAGGTAAGGGAAAAGAAGTGATAGATGTTGATCAGTTTGAAGACAAATATGTTCAGATAAAGCCAAGGAGGCAAAAATTAAGAGGATTAACCAGGTAAAATGAATATGAAACAGAGTTATCTCCTCCTTTAGGTCAACAAATTTTTGATGATCTAATTGTTACTGAGATCAAACAAGACAAAGAGTTTTGGCTTGACATGGTAAATAAGAATCTAGAGGAGCTATTGAAGAAGGTCAAAAGAAACAATAACCTTTAGAGGCACATGGTGAGACACTACTTCACCAGGAACCAAATTGCCAAAATCAAGGTTAAGAATTTGAAGAAAAAGCTTAAAGAAACCCTAATTAAGCTCAATAAGAAGGAAAATTTGGATTTGTTGGTTGAGGAATCTCTAGCTGTCTAGATCACCATTCAAGGATGATATAGATCAAGATTCAACATGTTTTGAGCATTTTTGGTATTTTTTGTGTTTTTTTGGGAAATTTTGGTAATTTCACTCTTGCAGAAGCGTAACATGGCCATGCTACACTTTTCCTCAGAGGGTCCAATGGAAGTCAACTCTACATGGTTGGATTTATTTTGATGATTACATACCAAATATGTTTTTTTTCCATGAAAGCTCCTAAATTTGGAGAAAAACTCCAAAAACACCTTAATTTTCATCTCTCTTCCACATTTTTCTAGTGCACACTACACTTCTGGAGTAAGATTGGGAAAATGGAGTTTTGAGGGTCTTGCAGGTGGTATTTTGTAAGTTTCAAGGTTGGGTTGGACAAAATACATCTGGGGCTACCTTTCCCAATCTTCATATCATCAAAAATATGCCTAAAAATCACCTAAAAATTCCCTCCAAGGGCACACTACGCTTATGTAAAAACACACTACGCTTTTTCCATGCATGCTACACTTATGTGTAGGAGGCTCTCTGGATAGGTGTCAGTCACAATTGGTAAAATATTCAAGGTAGAAGTTGTCTCATGAGTTTTTTTATGGATAAGGAGGTTTATTTATGCTCCTCATTGTTGAGGAATCTTGTAATTACTCAAGGAGACAAAGACTCCTAGTTGTTAGCTAAATTAGGGGGGAATGTTTCTAACTTCTGTAAAAACTAGGAAATGACTCACTAGGTGCATTAATAAAGTGTTTTGGATTAGGTTCGACCCATTGAGGTGTAATATTCTCTATTTTATATATGTACTCCAACTCAAGTCATTTTAGAGGTTAGATAGTTGATATTGAAGTGTGGAGCTTTATGTACATCTTTTTACAGTCAAATCAAAGACGTGTTGCAGCTATAATTTTGGGACTCCAGTGGTATGTTTAATAGCATTTTAGTTTCTTAGTATCACCATAAAATTGAATTTTTATGCTTTCTTGCCATCAAATGTATGCTTCTATATGATGATACTATGATTCTATAAGAAAAAATCTTACTTTTGTGCTTTGTTTTAGAATATTTTCACAAATTTGTTCTATTTCCTCTGATGAATGAATTGATGTTATATGCTCATTTTAATTCTCTCTTTTTCATACCCTATACCAAAATGATTTTTTTTTTTTGTTTCTAAGTATACCTAATGGCCTCAATTCCATCTCTGCAACTGTTCATTTGAAATCAGACCTTTAAATCTAGACCTAGTTCATAGAATGACACTTCCTATAGAGAAAAATTCAAAACAAAACCCTAATCAAAATCATTGAGCTTATATGTAGCCTAAGATCATTTCCTTTCTAGTCATCTCATTTAATATGAAATTTGCATCGAGAGAGCCCGCTATGTTTTGGTAGGGCTAGCTACCAAATATAAATATTGGTTTGATGTTACCTCCTTGAGTCTCCTTTCTCATCCTTGAGAAACGGAGGGAGTGACAACATTTTTTGTGTCGTTGCTGGGGAACACTTCTTTTAGTTCGCTCAAGGTTAGATTGGGTGAAAATTTTTGACATTCGAAAAAGGCTGAGTTAATAAATTTGAGCCAAAGTGAAGATTCTCAAGAAAACTAGCTCCCAAAAGACACATGAGGTCAAATCCAGACCCTAATCCCTCACCAATTTTTATTGACCTTGAGATTATTTTTAGAAATCATAAATCACAGTCTCGAAAAGTTAGAAAGGGTTTACCTCCACTTGTGAAATCTAAATCCTTTCTTGCGAGGTTAATTTCTCCAGAAGATTTTCCCAGTAATTTCCAATTTGAGGCATATTTGTTCAGGTAAAATTCATAATCCTTCCTTTAAGAAATATTCTTTGACCCCATTGATTTTGAGACACACTTTCCATTTTTCGAGCCTTCTTATTTCGACATTGATAGTAAGGTCTGGTCCGATTTTCATAAAATTCGGGGTTTGGTCGATAAGTTTCAAGTAACCTCTAAAAAATCTTATTTCCAATACCAGAAACAAGCCTTATTTGCTTCTACATATACTGTCACACCTTCTCACACAACTACACCATCATCTTTCACTTTCACTCCATCACTTCCTTTGTAGTTATACACTCCATCAACACCTCCACAACCTCCTCCATTATTCATGGAAAGATTTGATCCATTGATTCTATGTTCATAGCTCATTACATTACCTCAGAAATGTGGTCAAATATTTCCTTTATTTGATGGGACAACATAGGTTGTTGCGCACCAACACATTTTCAAGGTGGTTGATTTCATCGATCTTGAAGAGATTGATAATGACGATGCCAAGATGTGAATTTTAGCACAAAGTTTCTCAGGAGAAGTTAAGAAACGATTATATTCCCTAACAACTTGTTCTATAGCTAATCCACAATAGCTAATTGATTTATTTATGGAAAAATGGGAAGAGAAGAAGAACCCTTTACAAATTCTAGCTAAACAAAATGCCTTGAAAAGGAATCCTAATGAGTATGTGCAAGACTTCACAGCTATATTCAATAGAATTTATGATTCTATTCCAAAGAATATTAAACCTCCTCTTGGCCTTGCACTACTTCATTACCCAGATGATTTCGATCCTGATATGACTTACCAACTGAGGGAAAGAAATCTATCTACCCTTGAAGAAATGCAGAGGAATGCAATAAGAATTGAAGTGAATCTAATTACCAAGAAGTAAAAAATAAAATAAAAAAGAGGGTAACTAATCTGAATGGAATGTATTAGTTTTGTTGTGCTAAGTATCCAAATAGTAATTAAATTGTGTGCATAAGGTTTTCTGAAGTTTGCAGGTGAAAAAAATGGTTTTAACTTGGTTAAAAAGATTTTTTATGTGAGGTTAGAGCATGTAAATTTATTTTATAACACTGTACAATAGTAAATAACAGAGAAATAAAAATCACATGTAACAATACTCAGCAAATTTGATGAAGCAGTTCACCCCTCCTGGGCTACATCTGCTGGTCCAAGTCCCAATGGCATGTCCCTCATATATTATTGTTCAAAAATGGTAAGTAAATGTGAAATAAAGCCTCAAATTTATGTTCTCTCTGTAAAAATAGCTTCATAATTCTTGAATTAGTCAGGAATGACTATTCATTTGTAGAAAATAGAGAATGGATGCTCAAAACACTGAAAACACCCTAGTGGCCCTAGTGTCTCCTTGACCTCTCCTGAAGCTAAACCTGCACAATATGACCTCTGATGGCTCTGAAAAATCTTCCAATGTGTTCATCATGTTGAGAATACCAAAAATTGACTATTCATTCATCAAATTTTATTGAATATCTAAAGAGTTATGGCCAAAACAAGAAACCGCCCAATGTCCCTTAAAAAACTCCTCCAAAACTAGAGGAACTCCAGTTAGTGCCGAAAATTTAGCATTGGCCGCCGAAATTAGTGGTTCCACCAACATATCCACGAGCTAAACCACCAGAATCGGCAGTTAAATTAAATGTGGGTGGTGGCATTTGACCGACATAACCGCACGGTAATGAATTGAAAATCCCCGTCGTTTGAAAATGGAACCGAGAGTTACAGGTTCCATACCCGCCACATAACCATCGCATTTAACACAAAACCTACCATGTGAATAATACTTCCGGGTTTAATGTTATTTCCATCAGGTTAAAGTGATTATGCCATTGTTATTAATCCGCATGTGAATAGGCAACGTTAACCACCGAACTAACTATTTTTTGCTAACCGTCAACAGTCTTGGCCTGTGGTTCTTAGCGTTGGGTCTCGTGGAGTGGGGGTTGGCCCCCTTTTTCCACCGGTGCAAAAAAAATGTAGGTTTAAATATATGTCACTGACCTAGGGGTTAAGAACCACCCCATAGGCGGAATGGTCGGACACTCGTTGTGTGTGCGGGAAGGTCCCACGATCGAACTCGGCAGCTCACAAAAAAAATTTAAACGACAATTCGACCTTCGGCTTGGGGCCACGTGGCAATTGTTGATTGGCCTAAATTTCAACAAGTCAACCCATCATCCAATGCAACCATTCCACTTTTCAAACTTCGATTGGCCCTTACAGAATATTCTGGGGAATATTCCAAGGAATAGTCTAGGAATATTCCCTGGAATATTCTCTTTTTAATTTTTCAAAATGCCATGTCAAACTTGGTCAAAGTTATTTTTTTGGAGTTTACTGGGCCTTTCAAAACTTCATAACTTTTGGTTGTGACCTCCATTTTTCGAACTGTTCATGGCACCAGAATTGCAACGACAAGACCGTTTCAGTCGCTCAGGTTGCAAACAATTTTGAGCACTTTAATTTTTGAGCATGTTTTAACAATGGATATGATCTCCTGATTAGTAACCATCAAGGAAGAAACATTTACTTCATCTGAGGGAAAAATTGATACCTTGATCAAGATAATGGAGAATATGATGGTTAAGATGACCATCGCGGATAGACAAGTTGAACCCTCAATTAGAAATCCCAATTTCATAGGTCAACAACATTTGCCTCAATACATTATTAAGAAAAGGGAGCAGAAGGGTCAGGATCAACGAATTCAACAACAAATTTGCACTCCATTTTAGTATAATTATACATAAGTCTCTGATGAAGAAGAAGAAGAGATTTCAAGCAAAAATCAGCAGCCTATTTTCCTGACTGAAGAAGATCAGTTTTCTGAAGAACTTTATGTATCGGGTGATCAAAAATATGTTTTGTCTAACGATGATATGTTATCAGTACGAACATAATATTACGAAAGAGGATATAAAAATTCTCTTACTCAGGTGCAAAGAAATTATATGGTTTGAGAAATAGAAACGTGCATATAACTTCAAGTCAGACAAATAAAATTCTCAAGTAGATGCTCACAATAAAGAGATGACTACTTCAAATTAGAGAAAGGATAAAGGACCTGTTGTTCCTAATCATGGGAAAGGCAATAAATATTTTGCCAAAAATCAGAAGAAATATAAAGAAATTCAGGACAAAGGACAAAGAAAAGAGATTCCACACAAAGATCAACCCAAAAATAAAGACGCACCATCTAAAGAGGTAGAAAAAAATATGCTTCATTTAGTCTTGAGAATGAAATTTCAAAACTTAAAGTTTCCATTCCATTGACTGAAATAATCAAGAATGACCAATATAAGTTCCAGGTAGCCAAATTTCTTAGGGTATATCAAATTTCTGATATGGTAAAGGTGAGTGATGATCACCCTGGGATTTTGTTTGGCCCTGATATAGATGGTGAGTTAGAAGATAGTGAGGTCCCTCCTTTTTACATCAGCCTCAAAATTCATGATTTTATCCTCCATAACACCATGCTAGACTCTAGAGCATCCCATAATCTCATTCCTAAAGCTATCATGGGAAAAATAGGATTGGATATTACCAGACCCTACCATGACCTTTACTCTTTTGATTTAGGAAGGGTTAAATTTCTTGGTCTCATCAAAGATATAGAGGTGTCCTTAGAGAAAATCCTAGATAAGAATGTCATCATGGATGTTTTTGTAGCTGATACCCCTATGAGATATGGAATGTTTCTCTCCCGGTCATGGGGAGCCAATCTTAGAGGCACTTTGCAACTAGACTTTTCCTATGCTACTATACTGGTTTTTGGGCAACTCAAAAAATTATACCAAGAAAATAAGATGAAGTACATGATCAGTAGCAAAGAAAAGACTAATAATAAGACAATACATGTTTTCAATAGATTTATAGTCTTTATCTTATTCAATGATGATTGTGTAGTATCGTTAGAAGTTTTGATGGAATAAAAAGAACAAAATTCAGAATTTTCAAATTCCGTTAAAAAAATTTCAAGTGCAGAAAAACAAGAAAAGTTGCCAAGTAGCTTCCAACCCAGTGCATCAACCAAAAATATAGATGAATCCGTAAAAGAAAAAGAACCTATTGGTACAGTATACCTTTCTCAAACAGTTAGCCAAGACCAGTCATCCAAACTGGAGCTTCCTGATGAAGAAAATGGTTTGTGGACCATGGATTTCGATGGAGCCTAAGGTAAGGAAGGGCCTAGAATTGGAGTGTGGATTCACAACCCTATGAATAAATCATTTATCCTTCCTCCTAATGTTCGAATGTTTTCTTAAAAATTTCAATTTGATTGTTCAAAAAATGAAGCAGAATATGAGGATTTTATAGTTGGTCTCAAAATTCTTAAGAAATTAGATGCCAAGAAATTTTCTATGTATGGTGACTTTGAATTGGTAATAAAGCAAGTCAAAGAAGAATACCAGGCCAAGCATCCTCGAATGCGAGCTTACCCCATTGAATTGTTAGACATCCTCAAGACTTTCACTGAATATAATTTGTCACTGATTCCAAGGAACAACAATGTCATTGCTGATTCTCTTGCCACTTTAGCTATCATGTTCAAAATTCTAGTGTATCCCAACAAGAAGTATGAAATCAACGTCAAGCATCGCCCAACTGTTATAGAAAATGTTCGATATTTGCAAGTCTTTCAAGATGACAAACGAATCAAAAAATTCTTGTAGATATAAGAGGGGTTTGTGAGTTCACAAATGGATTACCAATTTTATGAAGATGATCAAGAAATTCATGTGGCAGAAATGAAGGTACTGCAGTTGAAAGACAACTCCATTCCAAGAGGTCTTGTACCTTTAGAGGAGCTTTTTGATCAGGACAATGTTTCACAAAAACCAACAATGCTTCCAACTGAAGTAGGAGTGGAAGACCTCAATCTTGGCACTCCTTAGAAGCAAAAAATGGTCAAGATATCAAAATATTTGAGCCCAAAAATGAAAGGTAAATATGCAGCACTCATGTCTCAGTTTGTTGATGCTTTTGCATGGGAATATTCTGATCTGAAATTGTATAATAAGAGTATAATTCAACACACCATTCCTTTAAAACCTTATCAGAAGCCTTTCCACCATAAAATTAGGAGGATAAGTCCAATGTTGTTTCCCTCCATTCAAAAAGCAATGAACAGTACTACTCGTATTATAATTCCTCTTCGTTTTTCAATTTGGATGTCAAACTTAGTGCCAGTAAGAAGAAGATGGGTGAGATCCTCTTGTGTATAAATTTACATAATCTGAATAAAGTATCATTGGAAGAAAATTATCCACTTCCAAATATGGATCATATCCTACAAAGGGTGTTTGGTTCTTCCAGACTTTCATTTTTGAATGGATATTCCGGGTATAATCAGATTTTAGTTCATCTGGATGATCAAGAGAAAGCAACCTTTACAACACCTTGGGGTACTTTTATGTATTCTAAGATGCGCTTTGGGTTGAATAATGCAGGAGAAAATTTTCAGCGAGTGATGGATATCGCATTTGATAATGAAAATGATGTATTTTTGGTCATTTATCTTGATGACATCACATTTTTTTCCAAGACAGATGAAGAGCACTTACAACATTTGAAGACATTTTTCGAGAATTGCAAAAAATTTGGCGTATCCCTGAATCCAAAGAAGAGTTTTTTTTTCTATGGAATAAGGGAAATTTCTTGGTCAAATCATATCTGAAAATGAAATACGGATAGATCCTTCAAGTATTAATGCAATTCACAATTTGGACTATCCTAGAAGTAAGAAGGAAATCCAATCATTCAATGGTAAAATCAATTTCTTGAGAAGGTTTATTCCTAACCTTGCTAAAAATTTAAGAGAAATTACTGATATGTTGAAGAAATACAGTGAGGTGAAATGGTTCGATGAGGCAAAGAAATCATTCAATCAAGTTAAGTTTCCATTTTCTCATTCTCCTATTCTTATCAGCCTAGATTATACACTTGATTTCATCATTTTCTCCTTTGCTTCTGAACATACTCTAGCTATTGTCCTTATGCAAAAGAAAGATTATAAAACATAACAACTCATTTCCTTCTTCAATAGAACCATAAGAGACGCAGCCTTGAAGTACAATATCATTGAAAAACAAGCCTTGGCGCTAGTTAAAGCATTGAAGGGCTTTCAAGCCTATATTCTTCATTCTCATGTTCTTGCATATGTCGCAAATGTTGTTGTCAAATATGTGCTAACATAGAATGATCCCAGAGGTCGTCATGGCATGTGGATAGCTGTTATGCTAGAGTATGAATTAGAAATCAAACCTACATAGCTAATCAAAGGATAAGGCTTGGCTAAGCTCATGGTGGACTCAAATCTACATGCCTTGGACATCAATTTTATTGTTGCATTATCTGAGGAGAAAGAGGCTAATCCATTACCTTAGGTATCTAACATTTTTACTTCATCAGCATGGCATGCTTATATTGTTCATGTGCTACAATATTTGAATCCTTCCCTGGGTTTTCCTAGCAGTAAAGGTAGATCTATGAAGTTGAAGGCTCTTAAATATTGTATTCTTAACAATGTTTTATATTGGAAAGATCCAGGCGGGGTTTTATTGAAATGTTTGGTAGAAAGTGAAGTTTAAAATGTGATGAATGAATTTCATAAAGGTGATTGGGTGGTCATGTTTTCTGGAAGACTACAACAAACAAGATATTGAGGGCTGGCTTTTATTTCCCAAGTTTTTTTTCTGATGTTTACAAAACTATCATGAGTTTCCATGAGTGTAAAATTTTCGAGGGAAAGAGAAATCTCTTACCACTGCCCTTGAAACCAATTGTAGTTCAAGCACCCTTCCAACAATGGGGGCTTGATTTCATTGGAGATATTCACTCTCCATCATGGGCTCAACATAAGTGGATACTCACTATCACCGATTACTTCAAAAAGTAGATTGAGGCCATCCCCACAAGATGTTGGCGAAAAACAAGGTCTCTAGGCAAGACCCAGGTTCACGCTTGAGGCCAACAAGGTTTCGCTGTAGTCTAGGACAATGCTGACGTTTTCACCTTGCTTGAGGGAGCAAGGAGTCTCACCCGAGGCATGTTGCGACCTTACTGAGATTAGAGTTTAGATCATTGACATCGAGGAAAGATTACAAACACAGATCATATTTATGAGCATACAGAAGACATATATGTATCTCAACTCTAAGAAGTAATCTATCATTCATCACCACATGTTCAGAGTACTGAATTACATATTTAAAATAGGCATACATTTACCATAATTAATTAAGCATTAACTAATCCATAATATACAGCACAAAAACAATCTGATTCCATTAACTTGGATCAAAACAACATAAACATACTTCGCAGAGTCTATTATAGTATAGTTCAATACAAAAGGCTCCGCGGAGCTCTCCCTAGGTTCTACTCTCCTATCAGCCTGTCTCTCTGATTGAATAACTAACTACAAAGTTGCTTCTTTCCTGCGTATTTGTTCTTGTCGACTGACACTCTCAGTCTTGCCCCTTTTGCACTCATATGTTCCCTCACGCTCCACTGCCTTTTGTTTCTTCTTCATCACTGGGAGTTCTAATGTTTGTTCCTTTTCTCCCATATCTACCATTTGTGTCGTTATCTATCTACGCCCCGCCACTTGCCTCTAGGTTTTATGCAACCGTGACAGCTCCCTTCCTACCTTGATTGCGCTCTGCCACCTGTCTTCTGGCTCTTCGCAACTCAAAAAATGTTCTGTCCAAAATAAAGGCCCCAATGGGTCCCGACCACATTCTATTGACTCATCCTGAGTCAATATTTTCTTGTTGTTGCAGCTTCTAGTGGTCTTTCAGCTTCTAGTGCTAGCCTAGTTTCTCCTGTTGCTTCCATCTCTACCTTTTCTTGTTCCAGTTTCCCTGTTCCAACAAAGGCCCCAATGGATTCCTCTGAAGTTTAGGTGCACCTTCGCTACTTCACATCCTCCCTCCTTCGCGTAATTTCCAATGTACACCTGCCTTTTCATTACTGGGAACTAGTATGAGTCTGTGAAGTTAGTATCTATCAGTGAGGCATTATCGTATTTTTCTATCAGCGACTCCACCCTTTGAATTCTTCCATAGAGCTCGGGCTCAACGACTGAGATAGCTATCTTCGTCATTTTCTTCCTTCTGTTGTATACTAGAATTGCTACTGCTAGTCTACTACTCTGAATTTCTGTTGTTGGAATCAAGCTTATCGTTATAGCCATTTATTTCTCTGATAACTCAGAATTTTCCTGTATTTTTTTGTTTCCCTCCATGCGAGTTAATTAGTATTACTGGCACGCATGATGTTGATGTGATGCCATAACTAATTAATTATTCTTGTCGTTCCTCATGGCTATAATCATGTTCTTAGTTACTAGAGTGAGGTGTACTCTGACAATACTAATGTTGGCTTTAGAAATCGGGTAGACATGATGGGTAATAATTATGGCTTAATATGGAAACTTTATTATGGTATGGGGGTTACTAATTACTACAATTATTTTTCAAATTCGGGTGATCTTATAGACATACAATGGTATGATGGGTCATTATAAGTGAATGATGGTTGACACTCTTAGGCTATGTAACACTGTAAAATCTCCCCCCAACCACAGTTGGTTGCGATGTGGTCTCCACATCGCAACAAGGTGATTGATGTCTTTGCGCGACTTTGCAGGTTTCTTATTGAGGATTCCTACTCTAATGGACTGAAACGATTAAAACATAAACTATTCTATGGAGCATATCAGTTGCGAGAGAGTTATTGACTCTAATTGACTGATTCCTCTCAGGTGCGAGAGTTATTAAAATTAAAATGATTTTGGTGCTTACTAATGATAGGGTTTTAGGCATGCACCATTCACCCATCCTTGAAGTATCTCTCCATCTAGTTGCGCTAGCCTAACCGCGCCTGAGTCTCTTATCTCTATGACGTAATACGGTCCCATCCAGTGCATTCTAAGCTTCCTCAGGAACTTCTAGAATTTTCTATCATAGAGCAGTACTTTTCCACTAATAGTGAATGTTTTATGTTTGATGTGGCGTTCATGCCATGATTTTTTTCGTTGTTTCTGGACTGACTGATGGAAATCTGACAAAAATATATCTTCTTACAGCTCCTACAATTCATGAAGGTTTGCAAAGATGGATTCTTCCTCTGTCATGTGCTTTGTTGAAGAAATTAAGAGGCTTGGTATGATAAACTCGGGTGGTATTACTGCCTCTTTCCCGTATACCAATTGGAATGGAGTTTGATTATGTAGCCTCTTTATGGTTGTCCTATATGCCCACAACGTGGCTGGTATACTTTCATCCTAGTCATCACGGTTAGCTTTGCATATCTTTGTTAGTCCTTTCTCCAAGATTTTGTTGAAGGGCTCAACGGTTTCATTTTCCGAAGGGTGGTACAGGCTGCTCTTTTGGTGTTATATCATAAAGTTGTCCAATAGTGATTTAATTGTAGTATTAATGAAATGTGTGCCTTGATCACTTGTTAGGCTCCTTGGATAGCCAAACCTGCTAATGATGTTCTCAAAAAAAATCTGGCTGTTGTGTCTATTGTACAGTCCCTTACTTGTGCCACCTTTGTCCATCTTGTGAGGTATTCAGTTGCGGTGATTATATATCTTGCCTGCAAGTGTCGCATCATTGGTGTATGTAATGTTCCAAATATGAAACTCTACAATGAATAAGTTGTATAATGTTTCTATTATGATGAATAAGCTTAGAATATACATAATAAATACATAAAAATAATTTTTAGCTACATCAACAATTGGTATTGCGTTTCATGATCCGGAAAGTGGGGGAAAAGGGTGTTTTATGCCGTAAAAAGGTTGTTTTCAGAAATGAGCGTGAAAATAAGTAGGGGAAACGGCTGGATATGATAGCTTTGATCATGAGGGACCTATGCTCCAAATTTCAGCTCAAACTAATCCTTCTAGCTATGGTAAACAACTCCTCCTTTCCCGACTAGGTTAGAAAACATTGATTTCCCATGACTTTGCTAAATAGAAATTTTTGAATACTGTGGGAGAGTAAGTTTCATGAGGGCTTATACATAAAATTATGGAATAAGTTTTATTAGAATTTTATATTAGTAATATAGCAAATAAATGGAGGTTTAATCAATTATACAGTAAAAACAAGACACCCAGCAAGGTTTCCGACAAAATGCATGTACAAAGCAGCATTGCAAAAAATAACACATTTTATTGCAAGACTGTATTAAAAATAACTGAATATGACATATAAATTCTGAATAATATAGAAATATGGCCAAAGGCATCTCTAACAAACTCTCGGAGGGAAATAAGCACCTCCTCTTACAAGATGAGCACAAAATCAAAGGGTGCAACACTGCTGCTGTTGCCCCTGCATCAAGGATGCAGTTTCTGAAGTAGAATATTCTATGGATGAATGTGAAGGAATGGCATCAAGCAAAATACTGAAATGAAGCTCAAATCACTCCCCTTTGATCCCTTAAGCAAGCTGATCTCAAGAGAGGATGGAATTCCTGCATAGGAATTCCTTGCACTAAGCAATGCAACAACTCCAGCTAAACAGCTGAAGTATGCAATTGGTCTCTAGACCAAAATATCTGAATACATGAATGAATATCCTTTGATGCTATGCATTCCTTTTATATTTGGTGAGCCTCCTCACCCCAGACCCCACACAATGTTGAGGTGACTTCTTCATGAAGCTTCCTCTTTCAAAACTGCGCTGCCCTAGCTTGCTTCCCTCCTCTTGTGGTTGCGCTGTTGACTTCATCAACTAATCCACCTCCAATGCCTCTTTCACACTAAGGATCTTCAATATAGTTTACATATGTGTGTCTTAGGCTGGTCCTTGTTCACATTGGACTGGTTTACTTAGGTGATCTCTTCCTCCTCAAGGATGCATGTTGACTTAGTCAAACTTGACTATGTCCTCATCTATTTTTCCTATGTTCACACTTTCAAGTGTAAATTTCAGCTCTTGAAGTGATCCCCTTCCTTATTAAGGTGGAAATTATTCATATTTTATTGTTCATGGGCTCCCTTACCCATTTATTCCTCTCCTAGGTGAAATTAGCAAAATCTAATGTTCCAAATTTCTATGTGAAAATTTGGGAACATTACAGTCCTCCCCTCCCAAATGTTGCTTGTCCTCAAGCAACTGCAAGGATAAGACTAAAGAGTATCCTCTCCTCCCATGTAGAAACCTCATATGATGCAATCATCCAAGGATCAAGGTGTTGTATCATCAATATATCTCCAAGTTTCTCCTCCCAAGTGTGCAAGCCATCTAATCGAGAACATCCCAAATAGCTAATATGATGTGACAATGAAACATCCATGGGGGCAACAATGGGCTGTTTGAAGAACCTCTTGAAGCATGAGGGCTGATATAGATTGGGATTCATCATCCCCATTTGAATCTCTCCTCCCCAAGCTATCAACCAAGCAAAATGAGCCACCCTCCAAAATGGTAACTCATGCAAGTCATCCTCCACCTAAAGCTCCGACAAAGTAGGTGGCCTGAAATTTTAGTCATGGTAGACATAGTAGCCTACCCCATGCTATCTTCCTACCCACTTAAGACAAGTGTAGAGGATTTGATGATCTTGGGTTGCAATAGTGTTTCCCTAAAATGGAAAGAAGGAAGCTAGACCTCCAAATGTCCCTCTCCCAGCGCTGTGAATCAAGCTGGCCCAAACCATCTCATACATGATGGACAAGAACTCACCTCCATATGGTATCCCATCCATATCATGGCCCTCCTCATAAAGAAACAAATATTTTGTTGTAGAGGCCATGTCCCTTCTCATGCCCCCCTTAGAGCATGCAATGCAGAAAGTGTGGGGATGCTTCTCCCCCAAGAACACATCCACTCCATGTGTCCCTCCTCCAACCATGCTCCTCGTATAGGTAAGAATAATATTAGCACATAGGATCATGATCAGCATCATAATGAGAGAAAGAATGAAGGTTTTGTGTAGTTCTGGAGTGTACCAACAGTCTCCCAAGTGGTCATAGCGCAGTCTTCCCCACTGCAGCTTCAGGAAATGGTATGGAAATTTGTCTCTTGACAAATGGCTTGTTGTATAAGTCATCACACCCACTAGTAAATAGTAGATGGTTGGATATTTCAATTGAGCATACAAGAAGCAACCATATACTTGCCCCGAATCATACATTAGATGGTTGTCTCCATCATAATAGCTGGCTAAAAATAGACCATGGATTCTAAAGAGAACCTTGCCGCTTTGTAGAGCAATGCACTGCAAGGACATGGTAAGAGTATACAAATATAGTGACGAACAATCAATAAGTGCAACAACAAAGTTCTTACCATATGATGGAAGCAATATGGTGAGAAGATGCATAGGTGAATCCTCCATAGTGGTATGGCATATCAATCTGAAGAGGAGTGAATCACATGCCCCATGAAAATCCTCCTTCTTATGCTTGGACATCCAAGTCAAGGAGAGCATACCACGGTAACCAATGAGTCCATCCACCACTCTATCAAACTCACCTCCTCTATGCCCACCAAGTGCATCAAATATGAAGTGATCCTGGGAACACTTCACCAATAAGCTCATGCTCCCAAGTGAAAACGCTGTTGGCCTATGAAAATAGGCTCCTGTCAACTCATAAATCCATCCTCTGACATGTTCAATGTCAAAGAATCCTCTCATAATGTTTCCATCTCCTCACATTGCAACATCATGCAAAATGTGAGAGCAACTATTCCCTTTCTCTCTCCCAATCCTCCAAAGAAACAAATTTCTCTGCTGCCTCATCATACCTCCATCATATAACTGATGTAGTGAAAACAAAATGACCATATCATCATAATGCATCCACACTCCTTGCTACCCCATGATGAAAGTACTCTACCAAGTATCCTCCTCCCTCATACCCTTAGAAGAAGGATATGCCTCATGATGGCCAAAATCTCTCAAGAGTAGCCAACGTCGTCTTGCCTCCTGCTGCCCGGTATCATAGAGTTACAAGTAAATTTACAGCTTATTTCTCTCTATCCACATCCACCTATATATTGATGAATGCCTTCGAGCATTCTCCATCTTAGCACTCCTCCAAAAGAGGCTACCATCCTCCCATATCATATTTTTCTCCTTGCATTTCATGAGATGATGAAATGCAACTCCCTGGAGACATCCAAGAAAAGATCTCTAATCAATGATTATCTTGAACCCATAAGGATCCAAGTGACCCGAAGGCAAATCCTCCTTGCTGCAGCTTCTTGACAGCGTTGTAACCCTCCTCCAGGGTGTTCTGGCTATCTCAGTTTGCTTCTGCATGAATTTGTTTGGAGCAAAGTTCACTCCACCCTCCAAGAATTCACACTCCAACCTCAAGGGTTGTGTGTAACTCATTAGTGATACATGAGGTTGATGGTTCAAATCTCCCTTGAACCCTTCAAGCTTGCACAACGCAGTGCAATCCTGCTGCTTTATCTTAGCAACATTGTTTGATCCTGGGCCATATACAAACAAATCTCCAACTCTTTCCATAAAATTTTCTAAAATTTTAAGACATGGAAATTTATGCATACCTCTGTGAGTCTTTGGGACATCTTCTATGGCTGCAAGAGGTCCTCTCTTCAATGTGCTGGCTGATCCAACTATTGATGTAGAAGGTTGCTCTCTCAAGGCTATGACAGCGCTGGTACTTTCCTCCTCCCATGGTTGTGTGGGTCTACTCTCCTCTGATCTTTACTCATAAAAGGCTTTGATCAGCTCTTGAGTGAACTCAGAAAAATAAGTCACCCTTGTGTGGTTTAAGTGATTGCACCACCAAGCATTAGCTTCACCCTCCAGGTGCAGCGCTGCAACTGTTGTTGCCTCCCTCTCTTCCACTGGATGAAGTATAAATAATGCCTCAAGTTTTCTTGCCCAAGCTCTTGCTGTAGCTGACCCATAAAATTTAGACAATAGGAATCTATTGCCTTTGATCTCTCCTTTGCTGCAAGATCTATCCTCTTCTCTCAGTTGAATAAACTGAGGAAAATCTAGGATCTCTTTGAAAGCCCTAGGTTGGCATTTGTATTCTGCCAAATATCCACTTAGGATTTCATACTCTAAATGATCTCCTTGCTCTCCACTTCCTCTATGAGAACAGGAGGTGCATGCATCTTCTTCTACTTCTTGAAACCCTCTAGAGGTCTCACTGCAACTCTCTCCTCCTTGAAACCCTCTTGGAGTTTCAATGCATTTCTCTTCTTCTTTCTTCTTGGATCTGAAAATGGATGAGTGTAAGATCATCCTCTCCATAATTTTTTTCTCCTCTTATTCTTATTTTCTGATTGGATTTGAAATCCACAGGCTGAGCCAAGATGGCAGCTCCGATACCACTGTAATCTTCCAAATCTGAAAATCTGCAATGAATAAGATGTATAACGGTCATGTTATGATGAATAAGCTTAGAATATACATAATAAATACGTAAAAATAATTTTTAGCTACATAAGCAACTGGTATTGCGTTTCATGATCCGGAAAGTGGGGAAAAAAGGTGTTTTCTGCCCTAAAAAGGTTGTTTTCAGAAATAAGCATGAAAATAAGCAGAGGAAATGACCTAATATGATAGCTTAGGTCATGAGGGACCTATTATACGAATTTAAGCTCAAAATAATTCTTCTAGCTATGGTAAACAACTCCTCCTTTCCCGACTAGGCTAGAAAACATTGATTTCCCATGACTTTGCTAAACATAAATTTTTGAATACCGTGAGAGCATAATTTTCATGAGGGCTTCTACATAAAATGATGGAATAATTCTAATAGGATGTTTATATTACTAATACAGCAAATAAATGGAGGTTTAATCACTTATACAGTAAAAACAAGACACTCGGCAAGGTTTTTGGCAAAATGCATGTACAAAGCAGCACTGCAAAAAATAACACAATTTACTACAACACTATATTAAAAATAACTTAATATGACATATAAATGATGAATAATACATAAATATGGCCAAATTCCTCTCTAACAAACTCCCGGAGGGAAATAAGCACCTCCTCTTACAAGATGAGCACAAAATCAAAGGGTGCAACACTGTTGTTGTTGCCCCTGCATCAAGGACGCAGTTTCTGAAGTAGACTACGTTGTGGCTGAATGTGAAGGAATGGCCTCAAGCCAAATATTTAAATGAAGCTCAAATCACTCCCCTTTGATCCCTTAAGCAAGTTGATCTCAAGAGAGGATGGAATTCCTGCACAGGAATTCCTTGCACTAAGCAGTGCAGCAACTCCGGCTAAACAGCTGAAGTATGAAATTGGTCTCTAGACAAAAATATCTGAATACATGAATGAATATATTTTGATGCTATTCCTTCCTTTTATCTTTGGTGAGCCTCCTCACCCCAGACCCCAGACAATGTTGAGGTGACTTTTTCATGAAGCTTCCTCTTTCAAAACTGCGCTGCCTTAGCTTGCTTCCCTCCTCTTGTGGTTGTGTTGTTGACTTGGTCAACTAATCCACCTCAAATGCCTCTTTCACACTAAGGATATTCAATATAGTTTATGTATGTGTGTCTTAGGCTAGTCCTTGTTCGCATTGGACTGGTTTACTTAGGTGATCTCTTCCTCCTCAAGAATGCATGTTGACTTAGTCAAACTTGACTATGTCCTCATCTATTTTGCGTCTGTTCACACTTGCAAGTGTAAATTTCAGCTCCTGAAGTGATCTCCTTCCTTATTAAGGTGGAAATTATTCATATTTTATTGTTCATGGGCTCCCTTACCCATTTATTCCTCTCCTAGGTGAAAGTAGCAAAATCTAATGTTCCAAAATGCCATGTGAAAATTTGGGAACATTACAGTGTAATTGGTCATATGAAGTCTATGGCCCATTTCTCAAATTCCTGCATAGCCCTCACGGGTTGCAGGGGAAGCTCATCATGATGTGATGTCTGCCCTGTTCTTTGGCATTCATCACATTTCTTCACATATTCCTTGCTATCTTTGTGCACGGCGGGCCACCATAATCCTATATGTAGTATTTTCCTTGTGGTGGGTTTTACGCCAACATGGCCCCCAGAAACTCCACTGTGACACTCCCATAAGATGTCTAATCTTAAGTGATCTAAGACAAATGTTCCTAGGATATGATCCAGGGCCATTTTATATAACTACCCTGCTATGAGTTGATATTCGGTCGCTTTAACTACTAGATGTATTTTTGGGTTGTTGTGTATTTTGATGGGAATTTTCCTTTGGTCAACTACGTCACTATATGTTCAAGATAATCTGGGATGGCTTCTACTCGGAAGAGATCAGCATCTAGTAGCTGGTCATCAAGTGGTCCCCCATTTTCCCCATTCTCTAATTGTGGCAAATGGTCAGGATCAAAATTTAGCCTTTTGGGTTTTACTATTACCTCGAAAGTGAATTCCTTGAATAGTAGGAGCCATCTGCAGATTCTGCCTTCCAGTACAGGTTTGTTTACTAGATATTTTAGTGTTGATTCATCTGTGAAGAAATTGAATGTGCCTCCCAGTAAGTAGTGGCGAAATTTGTGTAGAGAGTATACCATAGCAAGAGCTTCTCTTTCCGTTGTTTTGTAATTCCTTTTTTCCGTGGACAACTTCCTGCTTGCTAAGTTTACTAAGTGTTCTATGGAGGTTTCTCCTGGCTAAGATAGCACTGCTCCCAAATCAATAATTGAAGCGTCAATGTGGACATGAACCTATTTATCCCAATTGGGATGGGCCAATATAGGTTCACTTGCTAGTTTCTCTTTCAACGTGTCCAATTCCTTAGTGCATTCATTATTCCATATGAATTGTTCTAACTTCCGCAACAAATTTTCTAGTGATGCTGCGATTTTTTCATAGTTGTAGATGAACCTTCTGTAGTATCCAGTGTGTCCTAGTAGTGAGCTCAACTACTTTACATTCTCAGGTGCTTCCATGTTCACAATTACTGCCACATTCGCGGGGTCCACACATATGCCTTGCTTGTATATGACATGTACCAAAATTGTTCCAAAAGGTACTCCAAATATGCACTTTTTGAAATTCATAGAATTTTGAAGCTGTCTACACCTGTCCAATCATCCGTGTATACTTCTAGGAACTTCTGGATATAGTATTTGAATGATGCTATTACTATCCGTGAAAACAGAGCTGGTGCATTATTTAGCCCAACAAGCATGACATGATAGGCATATGATCCCCATTCTGTTGTGAAAGTAGTTTTTCTTTTATCTTCTTCTGCTATTCTCACCCGATGATATCCTGAGAAGAAATATGTGAATGAGTATGCTTCATTTCATGCTACATTGTCAAGAAATTTGTCGCTAAATGGAGTTGGGAACATATAATGAATTCATGCTTTATTTAGACTTTTGTAGTCCACACATACTCTAATTTATGATTTCTCCTTTTTACTTTGTATCACAATTGGACTGACCCATTATGCATCCTCAACCGGAAAAATCAAGCCTACATTCAACATTTTGTCTATCTCTGCTTTAACCTTTTCTTTTACTCTCAGATTTAGGCAGTAAGGTCTATGTTTTACTAGCCTTGCATCTGGTTTTAGGACTATGTGCACCTCCCCTAGATCTCCTTTGATTCCTTTGAGATCTGCCACTGAAGATGGGAATAAGTCTTCGTACTCTTGTAGTAGGTCAAATATTTCTTTTGTTGTCTATGTATCCCAATAATCTTCGATGGATGCAATCTTGGGCTTCTCCGCGCTTCTAATATTCTGCTTCTTTGTCTTCAAGGGTAACAGGTGCAATCCCTCAGTAGTTGGTTCTTCTTGTATCTCCTATTCTCCTTCCTTTTCTTCAAAGTATAGATGTTGAAGATTCTCTAAATCATTGTCTTCTATGTCCCGATATATCCTTTTACATGCTACTAAATCCTTGAATTTCTTCTTTGATAAAGATATTTTTTCACTCTCCTGAAGCTCTGGGAAGAACAATATTATTTTAATTGCTTGAAGGGTATCTACAACTTTTTCTGTGTCTCCCTTGAAAGAAAAAAATTTCATAATTTTTTTCGCAATTATTTCCTAGGTACATATTCCTCTCTTCTTCTCTTCTGTTAGGTACAAGGCTGTGGAATGGCGCCCAATGAATGTATGAAATTGTATGTCCATAAATATTTTGGATATCCCTCTTTATTCCACTAGTTAGTGTCCCATGATTTGGAAGATTGGTAAACCAAATGACAGGGTAACATCAGACCAGTATTTGGAGTCCTAGGACCTAACCTTCCTGGACTCAGAGAGGGCTCTCTCTATTGCATGCAAAGGATGTGATATTTTTGCTTTTAGGGTTTTGATTTTAGGCTAGTTCTTAAGTGTAGGGTTTGTTGATTGTTTTCGTTGGGTGAGATGGACTGGTAGAATAGGTGGTATGAGAGGTATTCAATTCATTGGGCTATAGAGTCAATAAATTTCATGGATGTCTCAATAATGAGTCAGAGTGCAGTGAAAGGGAAATCTAGCAAGGTTAATGGATCCTTAAGGTTATGAGTGAAGTGGGATGAACATCAAGTTTGTGAAAAAGATAGGGCAAAGGGAAATCAAGAATCCTTTGTCAAATAACTATAACAAGGAGGTCTTAAATACTGATAAGAAAAATATATAACTCATGAGGTCGGGAAAACCATTAAGCTCAATGAACAATACTTAAACCAATAAAAATTCAAGATATACAATTCCAATGAAATATAGAAGGCGAGAAACTCATTTATCTTCTAGTGTTCCACCTTCAAGCTTTAGAAAAATTTATCACAAATAGCTTTAATATATGAAGATGGAACTCCTAAAATTCATAAATCAAGCTATAAAGAACTTTGAAACAAGCTGATAAGCATGGACAAAGGGAAAGATCAAAACAAGACCTCTTTGACTTAACCTAGCAAACAATACTCCAAAGAGATGTTTCAAGACAGAGTTTGGATAGCTTCAAATAAGCAGGGCATACCGTGAATCACAATTTTAAACTAGAATACTAATCCATACATGAAACAAGACAAGTTTAGGTGGACTTAAGGAGCAGTCAAGAATTCCTTAAGCTAACCCAACAGAGGAAAACATCAAGGCAATAGAAGGCAGGAGGAATAAGGTGCTTAAAAGAGCATTTCTCAACCTATACTTTTCTGTTCTATTGAAATAAAGAAGAATGAAACATATGATAACAAGAAAAAATAAACAAATTGAGCATACATCAAAATTAACTAAGCTTAAGGATCCTGCAAACAAGCTTCACCATCATCAATCCAAGCAAGGCATTCATAGACCCCACAACACCAATTTCTTCTCCAAGCTCATAAAAACCATATATTTCTCTCAAAGCTCATCAAATTCAAACATTTAAAATGAAGCCCTCATGCTCTAGTTATCTTAGCGAGGGAAAAAACCCTAAATAAGGTAGGAAAATGTCAAAATCACCCATAAAAGTCATTTATGCCCAAGAGACAATGCAAGGCCCAAGGCACAAAATATCTCATGAAATAAATGCCAAAATAAATTCTTGCACCTAATTTTAGAGTGATTTGGCTCAAAAAACACTAAAATAATATTTTTCAATAAATGAGTATGTTTTGTTGACTTTTGGTCCAAAACACACTACATAGTCCATTTGCGCAACGCCACTTTTAGCAGAAAATAGGGTCTTTTGTGACCAAGCTTTGGACCCCTTCCTGATGTCGGATTTGGCTCCGTGATGGCTTGTTGGAAAGCATGATGAGTCTACTTTCCATAAATTCTTGTTTTTTCCTGATAAATATCCTGTAGCCTAGTCAAAAAGTTAAAAATCCCAAGACTTTCATTTGCATAGTGCCAGGCCCAAAACAGTGGCAGAAAGGTGAAAAAGAGAGGTTTTCTGACTTTTTGAGGGGTCAAACTTGCTCCAAATCATATGAAACTTGGTGAGCATAATATACTAGGTGTGAGAAACCAAAAAATGTCAAGTTATTCTCCTGAATATGCTCCATGCATTAGCGTAGCGCCAATGGCATTGCGCTAATGAGCCTTAAAAATCTCAAAAAACCAAAAATGCTCTAAGTTTGCTCAAAATTGGTGGAGACCTTCCTTAAGGGGTCTTGATCAATTTTTGACAAGCCTCAGCCAAAACTCCAAGGCTGTCATGCTCTTTTGCCTCTAGGTTTTGGACTTCAAGGAGGGCTTCATTCAGTTTGGCACAAACAAGCTTGTGTTTCTTTGCATAATGCTTGGTCATCTTTTTCTGGAGCTCCAAGCCTTCATTTGCCTTCTTTAGCTTGGTCTCTAAGTGTATGTTTTCCCTCTCAAGCCATGGTTCCCGATCATGTTCAATTTCCATGGCAAGGAGTTCATTGAGGGAAAGTTTCTCTGCTAGGGTTGATTCCTCTCCTTCTATTTTTCCAATTCCTTTCTTAACCCTATGGTTTTTGGCCTCTTCCTAGGCTATTCCTCTTCACCTTCACTTTATGCATATGGGCCCATGTATTCTTATAGTTTAACTTGTGCTCTTTGGAATTCTTTCTAATATTTAAGTGCTCTAGCCTCATAGATGGCTTGTTGGACATTCATCTACTTGTTTTACATCTGATAGAAGTGGATGACATCCTTTGCCCTCTCCAACTCTGCTTCTAGTTCTTCTATTTGTGTGTTCTTGTTTTGGAGGAGGGAGTTTGGAACTCTTGTTTCATTTTCTTCATCACTGTCTATATGGATAAGTTCAAACTCCCTTTCTACTTTAGGGTCCTCCTCTTCTACCTTTATCTATTTCTTACCTTTGTCAATTTGCTGAGTTGAGGTGGATGGCATGGTCCCTTGCCCTTTGGAGGCAGCAAACACATGCCTTGGCCCTCTTTTGTAGGTGTATGCAAGAGGAGTGATGGGGGTTTTGGCAGTGTCTTCATCATGGCTATGACCCCTGGTGTTATCATCAGTTTCCTTACCCTTTCTATGATCTTCTTTAGTGATTACATGCTCTGTTTGACCACTGCATTCTTGACTTCCAACACCATCACCGTTACTAGTTTGTTTGCTGCCTTCTACACTATCACTTTGGTTTTTATTTGAACCATCAGTTTATGCACTTGCTTCATCTTGGTTTTGTTCATCATTAAGGTCCCTTTATTCATCATCCTATGTACTGTCTTTATTTTCATCATCACTAGGAGGATGATTGTGTCATGACAGTCATGACTATCTTCTTTGCTATTCTGTCTCCCATTGGCTGTACTATCAGAGTCATCCTCTTTGGCACTATCTTCCTCTTCAAATTCTGCTTCTGATTCACCATGTTCCCCTTCTTGTCCTTTCATTTCTTCTTTATCATCTGCTGCTTCTTCATGTTCATCATCTTCTTCCATATTTTTGTTGTCTTCACTGTGACTTTGCTCACTGTCATTGTCTTCACCACTGCTGTGCTCACTTTCCTCTTCTTCAAAATTATTTCCTCCTTGCTCTTCCTCAATAAATTATGTCTCTGCCTCACTGATTTCATCACCTCCACTATCACCTCTTGTTCATTATTATCACTGTCACCCTCTTGTTCATCATTACCACTGTCATCCTCTTCATTTGATGCATCAATAGAAGGGGAAGGAGGGAGATTTTCTTGGGATGAGGGTACTTGTGCAGATGAGGAGGGAAAATTTGGTTAAGGAGGAGGATGGGGGTTTGTGAAGACTTCATGTGCTATGAATACATCCCAAGGGATACCTTTATGCTCCAACTGATGTAATACCACCATATTGATCAAGGAATGGTGGAATAAGCTATCCATTTGTTGTGGGTGATTTCTCCTCTGGATAACAAAAGACATTTTCTCAATGCTCCTATATAGATAGTAAGGTAAGTTTAGCACCTTAGCTCCTGCGAAATGCATGAGGAGTCTGACATGATAGGTATAGAGCCTAGAGTACCTCCCCTCACAAGTGAAGTACTTTATGATAACCAACATCAAAGAGGCAAATCCGTGCTTGAGGTGTGTGAAAGGGAAAATTGTTTTGCTGCCTCCTCTATATCTTGTTTTGATAAATGGCTCTAAAAATTCTTTGTCCAATTCGCCCTTTTTAAACCATTTTTCACCCACAGCTGGGATACCTGTGGCCTCAGATATGGCGCTTGCTGAGATCTCAAAATCCATTTCTGCAAGTCTTGAGTGCTTGTTGTGTAAATTGAGAATGAGGAGCCTTGTAAGCTAAGGGTGGCTCTTCACTTATTTGATCTTCTCACAAAATTGTAAGCATCTTGCATTTTGAAAACATGATAGGATCCCAGGGGAGGAGGTAATGGCCACTATGCTTTGAGGTTCCAATATATTCACTTTTCCTCCCTTATGTTTTAGTCTCAAAGGCTTTTGACCTTTATCACCACCACTGCTATTCTCAGCTCCTGAAATGGTGATGGGAGATACTGGTTTACAAATTAGAGCTTGATGAAACAAGGTGAAAAAGGTGATGGAGTCAACTTGGATAATGAGTGGTGTGGAGGCTTGGGTTCTTAGGGTTTAGTGTAGCTTTGGAACCTAAGGAAGGCCTTTCTCAAAATTATATTGTAGCCACCCTCACTGACTCACCCTTACATGACATTAACTAGTTTCAAGGAGGTTTAAAAAATAGAGGTTCATTTGCATGTTGGACTTAAGGTTTACCCACTTAGGGTTTGAACACTTCAAAGCCACAAAAGACCAAATTTAACTTGAAAATTTTCTTGGAGGAAAGGAAAAGATGTAACTTACCACTTCTTGGCTTTTTTACAGATCCTAGAGGCAGCCAAGGGCAAGAGATTTTTTTTGTTTGGAAACCCTCTGCATTTGCATAGCGCCCTGCCCGAGTCAGTTTGTCAAGTCGGGTACATAAGCAGTGATGCCGACAAGGCTCGCACGATGGTTAGCTTTTAGTAAAGCGGGCGCACGTGCACCCTCGCTAGTATCCAGAGTGAGTTTAGTGGAGTGTCGTTAGCACGAGCAATGTGGGGTTGTGCAGAGGTGTGTCGGGCAGCTCGTTAGTGCAGCACCTGCGGTCATGCGTAGGTCGTTTGCCAGTTATGCAGGGGTGCTCGGCTGTCGTGCCATGTTTTGTCGATCATAGGTGAGTTTCGGGCTCAGTTTTCGCATGTCAGATATGTGCGTAGAGCTGGCGGCTTATTAGGCAGCTCGCAGTGAAACTTTTTGAACGTGCGGAGGGTTACGGTTGCATAGTGACCGGAACGTATTAGCATAGTGTCGATGATCTTGCGAGCACGCAGAACCAGTTTTCCTAGAAATAGCCCAAAAACCTTGTTTTTCTCCCAGGATTTTTTCTTGTCACCAAGTGTTAAATAAGTTTAAAATGAATTTTAAATACCTTTATACCCTTTGAGAGAGATAAATCAAAGTTATAAACCCACTTTACTATGTTTCTTCAATCTTTTTGTCATTTCACTGATACCCTTTGTTTCTTTTGCAGGGGTTTCTGAAGGCTTTCTCAGGGCATATTTCTTCTCTTGTGGTGATGGTTGGCTGAGGGAGTGTAGATGTCTTTTTCATCCCTTTTCACCCTTTTAAATCTTGGGCACTATTCAAACTTCCTTTGACATGCTTTTGACAAACTAACAAAATTGTTTTTATCCTTTTGGCCTTCTTGGTTGCAGGTGACCTGAAACATGTCCCTTTACCTTCTTACTGATTTTTTATAGGCAGTAACACATTTTTTTGGACAAAGAGTTTTAAGCTATCATACCATGCCATGTGTTGTCTTGGCCACTTCTGATTTTTATGCAGGTGCCTAACACAGAGCTTTTAGTTTCTTAGTCATAGTTTGGACCTTGAAATCTCATTTCTTCAACATTGAACCCATGCTTAGAAAGATTTTCTCCTTTTGATACTCAACCTCATTATTTCCTTTCTTTTGATCATTTTGAAGACCCTCTGACTGCATTTTGAAAATCAGCCTCTTATATTGATACCCCTTTACAATTTCTCTCTTTGCTGCAGGTGAAATAGTCTGCTCTGAAAAACCCTAGAGGGCACCTTGGATAACTTTTAAATGCCATCTGTTGTTTCTAAAGGAGGACTTATCATCTTCTTTTGACCTGTTTTTTCTATCTTCTCAAACTCCCAAGTTTTAGGGATATTAGAGAAAAATAAGTAGTGTTATCTTCTAAGTTTTCTATAGCCCTTTCAAGTTCATCTATTTCTATTTATTTCACCTCACCTTTTTCCCTTATTCATTCATGATTTCTGAAAATCTTCAATGTGTTCTTGATTGTGTTGAGGTGTCTTATGTCCTTGTGGTCCTTGTGATGGTTCCTTACTTGGCAGCACTATTTTTCCCACCAATCATAAAAACCTTGATTCTCTTTAGACACAGGCCTGTTGCCTTTCTCTTTGCTGTGGATGTCTTCTTGTGATGATTTCACCCTCCTACCTTACCTCTTCTTAAGTTGATGGCCATCTTGATCATCCTTGCAGAAATGTGAACAAGGGTAGTTGTTCCTTGAAAAATTTGTGCTTTGGCCAAGGAGGCCTTTCTTGAATGGCTTTTTGATCAGTTTTGAGCAAAGTTACTTGTCCTTTTTCTTCTTTGAATGCAGTCTCTTCACACAGGAAGAAAATAGATTTTTAGGATACCAAATCAACCCTATGACTTATGAAACCCTAGGTGACCTAGTGGAAGGTTCTTTAGACTTGGCATTTTTACTGAGAAACTAGGCTTTGAGGTTATCAAGTGTAAAAAAAAGTGTTTGATATACTGATGTATTAAAGATCCAAAATCCAAAGATCTTGATTTATCTAAAGAGCCTACAGAGATAGTTTTGAGACCATCAATGCTTGAGGCATTTCTGGAGATGTAAGAGAGATGGCTGATTAGTGGCCCTAGGTAGCAGTGGAGGGGTTTAAACTAAAACAAAAACAGAGGATTGAGGCCAAAGGCGACACAAAAAATACAAAATGAGTGACATGAGCCCATGATGGGTCTTTTGGGATGGGTGAGCTGAGCTTGACATGATGGGATGATGAAATAGTGAAAATTTTATCCTAAGGATAATGAAAGCAGTGAGATTTCTAGAACTCACAATGTTTATGAACTTTGTTTCTAGAAATCTAGGATAAGAATTTAGTCATCTACAAAGGAAAAAATTAATGATGACTAACACCACTTATACTTGCAACTGCTTAGATGTGATAGGGGATCATAATTCCCTCGATACTTTTCTCCCAATTGTGGTCCTGAAGCCACATGAAATATTTTTCTTAATGTCCCGAAAATATATTCCCATTGCAAAAGAGAGTTGAGATGGGTTTCCCACCACCTTGTTGATGTGGATTGTAGTGCTACGTCTATATGAGAGGGACTCTATGTTCTATTAGTACTTTGTCTTCCACTTTGGTAATAAAT
This sequence comes from Pinus albicaulis, assembly GCA_034641835.2. Taxonomy (NCBI): domain Eukaryota; kingdom Viridiplantae; phylum Streptophyta; class Pinopsida; order Pinales; family Pinaceae; genus Pinus; species Pinus albicaulis. The sequence goes on along the minus strand of CM076570.1, from coordinate 233,181,044 downwards.
GTATTCGTGACTTGTGTATTTGAAAGAGTTGGGTATTCTCTTACCTCTTACCAATCCCAGACTTGACTCCATGAATGTTGGCACATCTTTTGGTGTTGATTTCATATCCTCCCTGCTGCCAATCATCCCAAGCTACTTCTGATCCTAGGTTAGAACTCAAAACAATTCTCTAGCTTATTATTCCTCCTGCTATAGGATCAATGTAATCATCTCTCCTTCCTGCTATCATCTGGTAGAGTTGATCTAGAATTTGTGCATCTTCTCTATTGGAAACAATCTCTATGTATCAGGGTCCTTAATATGGGTCCAATGGTTGAGCTAATTTGACTTCACCATCTTCAAATATCATTAATTCCTTCTTTAAATCGATGACCGCATAATTTTCGATGGCCCAATATATCTCAAACGAAGGCGGGATAGGGAATCCTTGTCACCCATGATATCTATTACTTCAAAGTATGTATAGGTCTTTATTCTGCAACATCAACCTCAAACTTATTCTAGCTCTGCCATTGGTACAATGTAGTATTTATTTTCCATTCTAAATTTGTATTGGTGAGTATGACAGCTTTGGTTTTTCCCTAGTGCTTCCCTATGTCTTTCGTGGCGCAAAGTGTTTAACATCGATCCAAGATCTAACATTGTGTCTACTGATTTTGGAATCCCATAACTTGAGTATTTGCGTGGAACTCCTTCGCAGACCTTCTATCTATTTCTTTTTACTCTTCTTATATATATTTCGGGGTGTCTGAGTTACCCGAGTCTCCAAGTCCTGCTCCTCCTTACCCGACCATTTCTATATTTTTTTCTTTGATTGTGCCGCACTCTATCCATTGTTTGCAATTTCTCAAGAATAGACTGGAACCACTCCTTTATAGGTGTGCTTGTATGGATTATCTTTCCACCCTCACTAGATTGTTGCGTGAACTTCCATACTATGATGTCTTCCTATCTATGAGAATGTTTCTAGTGCTTCTTTAAAGTACTACTTCTGTCAATCTGGGCTGAAAGCTTTCTTTGGGGATTCAGGTTTGATTAGCTTTATAGGGTCCATATCTTGTGCATCCTCTCCTGTATTCTTCACTCCTCACGTGACTATAGCTACACTTTGGAGAGGATGAGTCTCTACTATCCTTGGTTTTGTATTAACCAAGTTAGCTCCCTTTGTCTGGCTCTCTCTTCCCACCTCTTAATAAGCTATGGGAAGTCTTCAGTAGCATGTGCATTGACTCTGCATTGAGAGCACCATGTTCTCCTAGGTAGTGGACATTATCTCACTACATGACCTTCCTGATCAAAATTATAACACTTTACCGGTCTTATTCCTCTAGGTCTACTACCTCTCATTCCTCCTCCTCACCCCCTTGGAGTCCCATTTACTCTATAGGATGACCTGTCTAATAATTCTGCCAATGCATAAAGGGCTTTTCATTGCTATGTATTATGAGTTGTAGAGGCACAAAATTCACAGTAGATGTTGTTTGGAAAATTTGATTATTTTTGCACAATTGGACACAGTTGTGGAGGATGACCAATACCTTTACATATTTCGCAGCACTTTGCTACTGTTTGATTCTGTTGATTGAGGAACCCTGGGAAGTGGGGTTGCGATTGGTATAGCCCTTGAGTATTTATCTGTGCAACTCCACTGACTAGTGGTGCCCCATGTGTTCTAACCGCCGAAGTTCCAACGTTTGCTCCCTGTAGCCTCAGACATTCTGTGGCTACGTGTCCTTCCATCAAGGTGTGTGTACACCACACATTGGGTCTTGTGGGTCGTACCGGTTGAATATATTTCAGATTCTTTGTCAAACTGGATATTGAATGTTATAGTCCTATTATGGATGGATCTTGTACTATTGCCCCTCCTCCGAACTCCTACGGGTATCCCGCTATTGCTTCTATTTTCATCACTTTCACCAGAGCATCTTCAAGTGTATCAATATTTTGTTATGTCAACGGTGTCCTTGTGAACTAAAGGAGTGCTTTGATGAACTAGTCTCATTAGTGATTTGGATCGATTGGGTTACCTAGCTTTCCAATCATGTCTTTAAATCTTCTCATCAAATCCGAGGTTGTTTCTCCTTCCCATTGTTTGATTTCTCATAGCTCAGATAATCCTTGTTGATTCATCTGAGGTAGCTTGAGTTCTTGGACGAATTCCCTCTTAACATCATCTATTGCTAGGTTATGGTGTGCTTCTGACCATTTGATGAACCAGCGCAAAGCTCTTTCCCTTAATGTGGTTTGAAACTCAATTAACTTGACCACATCTGGTATATGTTGAGCACTCCAAATTGCTTCTCAGAGATACCAGTGTTGTTCTACATCATCGTTACCTTTTCTAGATAATTATGGGTATCGGGTGAACGATCCTGCCATATTTCCTTGTGTTGGTGGTTCTAAAACAAAACCTCTTCTTCCCGGCTGAGAGATTCCACTACCGGCACTTTTTCTAGTAAATATCTGTACTGTGGATTTAGTACTACTCAACTTGCTAAACTCATGTAACTTAATAAATAACTTATCAGGTGGATGATAGAGTACCAAGGGAAGGTTAGGACTAGTTCTACTTGAAACTTGGGGAATAGGATTACCTTGCGTTATGGTTGTCAGCCTATCCTAGAATATTTGCTCCATCGCAACATGCAGCTCCACATCAGACTCCTCCTCAGGGCACGCGTCCTCCTCATTAGACTTTTCTCCTTTTTCTCTTCAGGCTGAGCTCCTATAAACTTGCCTAACTTCCTTAATGGACCCTTCCCATCCTTTGGGTCCCATCCGACCTTCTCTTTCCTCTCGTCATCTATGGCACCTTTTCCTTTGTTTTCGTCGATTCTTCTCCTTCTTCTCAAATTCTCGTATTTCCCTTTCCCTCTCACTTCTCAACGAATTTGCTACCCTCCGATGTGCTCTGCACTCTCGCGAACCTCACTGGAGGTTCCAACATCCATATCCCTATTCCCCATTTTTTCCTTACTCGTAGCATATTTCTCTCAAATCATTCCCCCTAGTACTGGGAGTGTTTAGGTCTCCATCTCGGAGATTTTGGAAGGACATCAGGCCGTCGTCCACCATTAGAACTTTAATCCACAACGGGATTTCTTCCAACAATTCTCCCCACAACCCAGATCTAAATATTTCTTCTTCTTTTGTAAAATATTGGTAGTACTAGGATGAAAACTCTACAATGTGCCCCTCCAAAGTAGTTTATACCCAAAAATCTACTGCTCGAGTAAGATATGTATCTAACCGACGTAGTGCTGCTAGATCTGTGTGCATCCAATTGCGATAGAATCTACACAATCCTTCAAGAAGTGACTTGATCTGGAGTCTCTACAACCAATTATAAAGCTCTTCGGGAAATTTTCCCTATAAATTTTCGTACAGGTCACTCACAGAGTTAGAAAACAGGACTCGATCCTTGATAGTCTTTTCCCTCTACTGCCAAAGCTACGCTTGTTGCAATATGAACTGATCTATGTGCTTGTACCACTAGCTACATAGTTCCTCCTCATAGATCCACATTACCATGATCTATCTTCTAAATAAATTTTCAGGTCCTCAAAACGGAACCATTTGTTGGTGAAAAAATAGGTCTCTGAGCAAGACCCAGGTTCATGCTTGAGGCCAACAAGGTTTTTGCTGTAGTCTAGGACAACGCTGGCATTGTAATATTCCCAATTAGCCATGAGCTAGTTGGAATATTAATTTTTTTTTTTTCTACTTTGTTTTATGAATAAGAGGACAATGGAGGTCCATAATTCTCCTTAATAATGAATAAATCAATGCCATTTTGAAAGAGATAGATCTTGGCAACTTAATTGAGCACCCTTAGGAGTAAAAAGGGGCTGGAACACCTTGACTGGGTCAACACCAAATCAATAACACTATCATGGAGGAGTGGTCATCAATGAGAGGCAAAGCAGTTTTAGATGGAGATGCTTTACATGGAAGTAGTGCTATTATTGGATGGGGCTTAGGGTTTGCAAGCTCATATATTATTTAAGGAAGAGGATGGAAGCCATATTTCATTAGGAATTTATGTTGATATTTCTGAATATATGGTCTTTTTAGACATATATCTTTCTCTTGTTGTTTAGCTAAGATTGAGTGTTGTTTATCACTCAGTGTTCCTGATTGGGAATCCCACCTCTTCTATTGAGAAGCTCTTGGAGGAGTCTTTTACTACATTTTCCACTATCAGGCTTAAATCCAAGCTTCTTCCTTCATCTACAGCATAGATCTTGTTGAGGGTTTTGTTGTTTTGCAGGTTGCAACAAGTGAAGACTAGATCTTGGTCATTTCATTGCTCATTTTCAGTGGAGGAGGCTTCCTTTCCATTGGGAGGAAAATAATGAAGGCCCTTGTGCTTATTTTCAGATCTTGGCATTAGGCCAACCATTTATTTATCCCTACAATGCATTTTTATTCCAAATCTACGTTATTTATGTAGGAGGAGTTGTAGGGTGGATTGGCACACCATTTGGAGAGTCGATTTTCTAGTGAAGGGGATCTTCCTTTCACTTAGAGGATATATTAGAGGAATCTATTGTATTGATCATATCATATTATCCACACTTTCCATATTTTTATTTTGCAGTGGATCTTCAGCCCTAGGTCCTAGATCCCCATCTTGTACATGGTGTTTTGCTGAAAACCCTTAAGGGGTTCTTCAAAGGAGGTTGTATAGTGCTCATATCTGTAATAGATATATCTTTTGAGGCACATATCAGCCCTAGATCTAATGTATAATAATTTGTTGTAGTAGAGCTTTAAAAACAACATTGTAAGAGTCTTCTAGCTTTTATATATAGTAGCAGCACCTCTTTTGAGGGATTTTTTCCATTGGAGGCTTGTTATTTCTTGTTGTGTATCTTATGGCCCATTATTCATGTATATTTTTCTGCTGTTATAAAATATGAGAGGTCTCCATATTGGCCTCTTTCTTTTATATAATTATTTACGCTATTTTTCTAGCATTTTTCACTATATTCCTACTTTTCCCATTTTGGAATATTACAATGGTATCAAAGCATAATCCTAGTGCAGCCTGTGCATCTTGAAAAGCCAATATTTCATTTGAAGAAGGAGATCCTCTTACTGATAGAGAGAAGAGGTATCAAAGAAGAATACACAGGAAGTTTGATTATACAAATGACAAAGAAGACAAGGGTAAAACCCCTTTATCAGGAGGAATGAAAAGGAAGGAGTTCTCAAGACCTCTTTTCCAAACTATTCAGGGCATTAACAAAGACATCATAGAAATGATGATGGAGAGATGTATAAATTCTCCAAAAGAGCTTGTGCATAGAGAAAGCTCCAGATTTTCATATTATGGTTGTGAGAATTCAGCCACACAATCATATCTACAACGCTCTACCATGCCTATGTTCATAGCAAGAGAGATGGAGGAAGGAGATGTGCCAAAGGAGGAGACTCTTGGTGACTATCTTCAAGAATATGAATATCAATCACAGAGGTTCAAATATCATCTAAACTTCCAAGATTTTTGCAAGATCAAGGAGAATAGAAGACCTAGCAGCCATGAGAGAAGCAAAAGGTGCAAGCAACATGATTTGGGTAGATTCTTTCTATCTACTTTCGATGGGTCACCTAGATGCATAGTTAAGGTTTAGGTGATGGAGCTAAACACCTATTTGCAGCAACACCAAGTTTCAGAAGATGAAGCCATTAGAGTAGCAGCGCTGCATCTTGCAGGTAAAGCTTATGGTTGGTGGTTTTATGTAACTTCTTCCTTGAATCATGTAAATGTATCTACTTATGTAAATTTCACTAAGAGGTTAGTGAGATGATTTGATGCAAAACATTTTGAAACATCCTTGGTTGAGCTAGCCAAGCCTAATCAAACAAAACCTTTGCATGAGTTGGAAGGATCTATAAACCCAACTCCATTCCAGAATGCTATTTAGGGGGTTAAAAACTTGCAGAATTCCTTACCAGAGGCAAGATCCCCACTTTAGAAAGATCTCTCTTCTCAAACGGAAGACATGGAGATCTCTTTTTCAAAAGAGGAACTAAACAAAGAGCCTCTTAATGATGATGAGGCAACCTCCATTCATGATGAAGGGGAAGAGAAGGTAAGAGGTAAAAGCATTGTCACATTAGGAGCAGATCTAGTACCTCATAGAGAGGAAGATGGTGCAATTTCTCCAATGAGAGGAATTCTTGTACCCTTGCAAGAAATTCCAAAGAATCTCACATGTGAAGATCAAGGCACAGTCCATGAGCAGCATGTGTCATCATTGATAGATTGTGAGACCTTGAAGATGAAAGAATTTGATAGGGAGGAGGACTAGCATCATATGATTAGGAGCACACACCCCTATCTATTTTAGAAGGTTGATGCACAGAAGAGGCAGAATGATTTGCCCAGTGGAAGCAAGGACCTAACATTCCCATATATTATGCATATGAGATTGGTTCATGAGACATCATTGTGTTGTGGAAAACCACCTGGGAGGTCACCTGATCTAGATTTGGTGATATATGTCTCACATAATGATGCACCATTCATAGATCCAAGAGGAATTGGACCATTAATAGGACATGATACAATGCTGAGAGTCTTGGGTAGACTCAAGGAGGAGGGAGACATTCTCCAAACATCATCATTACCCACTCTCATTTTAGATTATGCATTGTGGTAGGAGAAGCATGGGAAGGATAACAACCTTCCAACATATACCTTTGGCATGGGATATTTCAAAGAGAAGGAAAGCCATATGACAAATTTTCTTTGTGATAGATCATCAGTGTTGTCACTATGGAGGATATATCCATATTGTAAATACCAACTATTGGTGGATTATTCATAGCATCTTTTCACATGTATGATACTTGATGACCAACTACATGAAGAGGGATATTCAGTCCAAGATGAAGTCATATATTATCATGGTAGGATCTTCTTATCTCGAGCCTCTAAGCTCAAGGAGAAGTTGCTACAAAGAGCACATGAAGAATTCATTTTCAGCCATACTTATTCCATGAGAGCCTACAACATTATCATGGAGAGCTACACTTGGGAAGGCTTTGGAGAGGAACTATATCAGAATTTTCAAAGATGCATGAACCATGTGAAGATGGGAGAGATACATAACTACATGGAGGAGTTATCACAGTCACCTCTTTCCTCTTTTGGAATGAGAGGGGATCTATCTATGGACCACTCCATTTGTATGAGCAAAAATTTTGGTGAGGAACATTCTTATGTACATAACATTTTATTTGATGATTAATTGCATTCCTTTACCATGTATATGCAGGCCATAGCTCCAATAAGGAGTGTTATAATTTATTCCATATAAACTTCATGGCCAACTTTGGGCCATAAAAATTTTTGAACATGGCCACTCCCTTGGACGACATAGGGAGATTTTGTATGATTGTGGGTGCACTCCAAAAGCACCAAACATATCTCAAACTTTTAGAAATTGTGAGAAAAATTATGCAACAACTAAGTGGTGGGGAAACCACTTACCATACCATTATATGATGCAGTCAAGAGATGACCCACCTCCATTTGTACAAATTTCTGTTTTCATGTACTTAGTTTTGATCCCATACATTGATGATGTACTTATAATTTTTATGGGAATGTTTGGAGGGAGGATGGGAGGAATTTATGTGCCCTATGGGAGAAATATTCTCCATGTTCATTATGCTACATTTTTCAGGGAGAAAATTGGGAAAACCATGTTTGTTTCATTTGAACTATTGTCTCCTTGTGGGATGAATTATTTGCATCTCATAAGAACTTTGGAGGAGAAATTCATAGATGGATGGATTGGTAGACACTTAGCTTATGAGGGAAGCTTATCACATGTTGGTGTCACCAATGATGGAGAGTTGCAGCACTCACCTTGTCAGTTTCTTGAGGACAAGAAACATTTGGTAAGGGAGTACTGTAATATTCCCAATTAGCCATGAGCTATTTGGAATATTAAATTTTGTTTTGATTCTTTGTTTTATGAATAAGAGGACAATGGAGGTCCATAATTCTCCTTAATAATGAATAAATCAATGCCAATGTGAAAAATATAGATCTTGGTAGCTTCATTGAGCACCCTTAGGTGTGAAAAGGGGCTGGAACACCTTGACTGGGTCAACTTTGACCAAATCAACAATACTGTCATGGAGGAGTGGTCATCAATGAGAGATAACGTAGTTTTAGATGGAGATGCTTTACATGGAAGTAGTGCTATTATTGGATGGGGCTTAGGGTTTGCAAGCTCATATCTTGTTTAAGGAAGAGGATGGCAACCATATTTCATTATGCATCTATGTTGATATTTCTGAATATATGGTCTGTTTCAACATATATATTTCTCTTGTTGTCTAGATGAGATTGAGTGTTGTTTAGCACTGGGTGTTATTGATCAGAAATCCCACCTCTTCCATTGAGAAGCTCTTGGAGGAGTCTTGTACTAAATTTTCCACTATCATGCTTAAGGCCAAGCTTCTTCTTTCATTTACAACACAGATCATGTTGAGGGTTTCATTTTTTTGCAGGTTGCAGCAAGTGGAGACTAGATCTGGGTCATTTCATTGCTCATTTTCAGTGGAGGAGGCTTCCCTTCCATTGGGAGGAGATTAAGGAAGGCCATTGCGCTTATTTTCAGATCTTGGCATCAGGCCAACCATTTATTTATCCCTACCGCGCAGTTTTCTTTCAGATCTGCGTTATTTGTGTAGGAGGAGTTGTAGGATGGATTAGAACACCATTTGGAGAGATGATTTTCTAGTGAATAGGATCTACCTTTCACTTAGAGGATCTATTGGAGGAGACTATTGTATTGATCATATCAGATCAGCCAAACTTTCTAGATCTGTATTTTTCAGTGGATCTTCAGCCTTAGGGCCTAGATCCCCATCTTGTACATGGTGTTTTGCTGAAAACCCATAAGGGGTTATTCAAAGGAGGTTGTATAGTACTCATATCTGTAATATATATATCTTTTGAGGTACATATCAGCCCTAGATATAAGGTATAATAATTTTCTATAGCAGAGATTTAAAAAAAAATGTTGTAAGAGTCTTCCAACTTTTATATATAGTACAAACACCTCTTTTGATGGATTTTGTCCATTAGAGGCTTGTTCTTTCCTTTTGTGTATCTTATAGCCCATTATTCATGTATATTTTTCTTCTTTTATAACATATCAAAGGTCTCCATATTGGCCTCTTGCTTTTATATAATGATTTACACTACTGTTCCAAAGATTTTTCACGATATTCTTGCTTTTTCCATTTGGGAATCTTACAGACATTTTCACCCTGATTGAGGGAGTAGGGAGTCTCACGAGGCGTGCCGTGACCTTACTGAGATTAGAGGTTAGATCATTGGCATCAAGGAAATATTACTAACACGGATCATATTTATGAGCATACAAAAGACATATATGTATCTCAACTCTATGAAGTAAGTTATCATTCATCACTACATGTTCAGAGTACCGAATTAAAAATTAAAAATAGGCATATATTTACCATAATAAATCATGCATCAACCAATTGATAATATACAACACAACAACAATCTGATTCCATTAACTTGGATCAAAACAAAATAAACATACTCCGCAGAGTCTATTACAGTCCAGTTCAATACAAAAGGCTCTGCATAGCTCTCCCTAGGCTCTACTCCCCTATCAGCCTCTCTCTCTGACTGACTAACTAACTACAGAGTCGCTTATTTCCTACCTATTTGTTCCTGTCGACTGGCACTGTTAGTCTTTTCCCCTTTTGTGCTCATTTGTTCCCTTGCACTCTGTTTCCTTTTGTTTATTCTTCATCACTGGGAGTTCTACTGTTTGTTCCTTGTCTCCCATCTCTACCATTTTTGTTGTTATCTATCTATGACCTGCCACCTGCCTTCAAGTTTTCCCCAACTATGACATCTCCCTGCCTACCTTGATTGCGCTCCGCCACCTGCCTTCTGGCTCTCTACAACTCAAAAATTGTTCTGTCCAAAACAAAGGCCCCAACACGAGGCAAGCTACAAACACCGTCATTATTTAGTTTTTGGAGAGAAATATTTTGTATCTTTTTGGATTCCCACAGAAAACTATCACTGACACTATAGTCACCTTTAAGTCCAAAAAGTTGATATACTTTTGTGATAAATATCACATAAGACTCGGGAATTCTACAACATACTATCCTCAAGGTAAAGGGTTGGTTGAATCGTCAAACAAATCATTGGTGAACATAATGAAGAAAATGATGCAAGAGAACAACAGAAATTGGCACAAAAATTTAATAAATGCTCTATGGGTGGACATAGTTAGCACAAAGAGATCTATCAGCATGTCACCCTTCTAGCTAGTTTATGGTGTAGACATAGTGTTTCCACTCCTAAAGCCAGCGCTGGGATGATTAAAATTATGCAAGAGACTGACAGTGAGCCAAGCGATATCCAACGAAGAATCAGTCAAATGATTCATTTACAACAATAAAGGGAAGAAGTTTTCAATCACACTTCAAAGCTTCAAGAGAAGATCAAGAAGATCTATGATAAGAAAACCAAATCTGGTGATTTCAAATTAGGAGATGTTGTTTTTCGATGGGATGCCTGAAATGAAGACAAAGGAAATCATTTTAAGTTTGATAACATATGGAAAGGTCATTAAAAGATTAAAAAATTAAGGGAAAATAAGGCATTTTTGTTAGAATATCTTGATGGGCAGGAGATTCTGGGAGGACCGGTGAATGGTAGGTTCCTCAAACACTATCTCACCTAATCTTGAAGAAAAAGGTTCACTTTAATTGTAAATAACATTTTATTTTTTGTCAAGGAATAAGGAATCTATCACATAAGTTTGAAGCCTGAGGAGAAGGCCCTGAGGCTTCCATGATTATCTGATCTTTTCTTTTCTTAAAGTTCAAAAAATTCAAGTCATTTTTTGAGTCAATGTCATTTTCTGTTTATTTAGTCATTTTAGTTTGTCAAACTATTTCAGTTTCCAGTTTTGACTCCATTTCCCAATGGATGAGGTTACTCTATTCTATGCTTTATCTTGACACCTCCTAAAGAAGACTTCCATCTCAGTTGTAGCCAATGTTAGTGTCTAAATGTTTCAGTAATCAAATACACTCTTTTAGGTTTATTTGGTAAAATTCCTTGGTCAAACTTTTATGTTTTCAAATAAATTCTCAAAAAAAAATTGTTCACTGGATGTTGTCTAGGTAAGATGTTGCTCATGCCACCCACTCATGGTCATAATCAAATTCAAGGTCATGTCATCATTTAAGTGTCTAGGGTCGTATATAAGTTAACATACCTTCATCTATGTCATGGTCTAGGGATTTTTTTGATTTGTCATCATAATGACAATCATGCAAAAAAAATGGGCAAATAAGAGTCATTTTCATTATTCAAGTCACCTTCATTGGGAGTGAGGAAAGATAGGAAATAAAACAAATGAAACTTTTCCTTTTTCAAGAACTATGCTACATTGTCAAAATCTTTCAAAAAGTTATTTTTCTCAAGGTACAAGATGATGTTACTAAAGCCATAAGCAAAGTTTGTGAGTTTATAAAGGAAAATGAAGCTTATTTTTAGTTCATTTGATCCTTTGGTTTTCAAAGAGCTCCTCTATCATGGTCACAACTCTCCACATCCATCCAGAGATCAAAATCCACCACCAAAAACTGATCCATACTGCTACATGCTATGCTTCTGCTCCACGACACGCTTTTGGGGCAGCGACGCTATGCTTCTAGAAGTTTGCTATGTTTTTGGCATTCAAGCTCTAAGAAGCCATTAGAAGGGTCAATTCATCATTTCACAGGTTTTAGATGCTTCCATTCCAGTAAGTGAACATTCCTCACCTCTCATTCAATTAAATTTCTTCAACAAAGGGTGGATCCCCTCTTCTAGGGTTTTGAACTACATTTTTGGTTTCATTTATGTTTGGCTTGTTTCAGTAAGAAAAATCTTAGTTTTATCAGCTAAAATGCTTCACATACAACTCATACACCTTACCAAATCATTCCATATCATTCATACCTCTCATTACTCCCATTTTCACTCAAACCCTAATCCTCACTACGTTTTTGCAAAGACAACTAGGTTAACTCCATGTTTAGGGATTTTTTCCCTCTTTCCCTTACCCATTTCCAAACATTTCACCTGCATTGTGTTGCTAACTTACCACTCTATCTAACCAAATTTTTAGGGAATTTTTCATAACTCCAATCCCTCTCATCTCTATCCCTAAACTCACTACATGACTCTCCCCTGTTTTCCAATTTTCACCCTCCCTTTCCTTCACATCAAGCTAGGGTTTTCCTTTTCTGAAAAAAAATCATGGAAGGTGAGAAGGGAAAGTATAATAAGGGAGGTCATCACTCTATATTTGAGCCATATAATCTGCATGAGATTAGTGCTTCTCCCTATGTCAATAAATCCTTTGAAGACACTGGTTGTTTAAGGTTTTGTGAAAAAATCCAAGAGGTAGGCTGTCATACTCAATTGACAAGCCTCTTTGCCACCAAATTTAGGATAGATAATGCTAGCATATTAGGGATTGAATTCACTATATCAGAAGATTCTATAGCCTCAGAAACATGTATCCCAAACCATGGAGAAATATGGTTCAAAGGGATGGATTTGGACAATGATAACTATAAAATTTTCTTAAAACCACATTACGAAGGTGCTCCTGAACACATCTTTCCCTTCAGGAATTTAATTGAAAGGTATTCTCCTTTAATGAAGTTTATCATGAAGTATTTTACATGTGAAGGGAGGTTCTCAAGATTATACCAGTACCACATAACGCTATTGATGCATTCACTGCCACCAAGCCACTCAATTTTCCTCATTATCTATTCAGGAGTCTAGTCAAAATGACTGAAAAGGTACAAAGTAAAGGAAAGGATTACCAAGCTAGTTTGTTCCACCATTTTTTGTTCAAGGTTATAGTCTTACATCAGCTCTCACAAATAAATATGTCGTGGGAAACATTCATGAAGTCAGTTGCTTCTATGCCCACTACTAGTTCACCTGTCATTCAAAGCATACCATAAGCAACATCAAATCCACTGGAGGTTGTCTCTTCAAGAAGGTCAGAAAAGGTTCAAAATATTTCAAGGGCTGCAATCATGCAAACTTATGAGCAGGTTAAAAGTTTGGTATTTTCTCCCAAGATCACTAAAGGTGTGCTTTCACCTGAAACTACAACTGAGAAAGTATTTGGATAAACCATGGAGCATCCACCTATGCATGAGAGTGAGTCACCCTTGACACAACATGAGGAGAAAGCACCTATGGAGGTTGAAATGGCAGAGTAGGTGGAAAACAATTCAGGTGAGGAGATAATCAGGGAAAAGGAAGCAGAGATAGTAGAGCTCAAGGATAGCCTCTCAAGGGAAAATTTCATAATAACATTCCTACAAAAATAAAACATGCAACTAAAGGTGAAGTAAATGCTCCTAAGCAAACCAAAGGAAGATCTTCAGGAAGAGAAATTTAAGGGAAATAAGTGATAGATGGTGATCATTTGGAAGAAAAAGAGGCCCAGATAAAGCCAAGGAGGAAAAAAATAAGAGGATTAACTAGGCAAAAAGAATAAGAAACAGAGTTATCTCTTCCATTAGGTCAGCAAAGTTATGATGATTTTATTATTGCTAATATTGAACAAGACAAAGAGTTTTGGGTTGACAGGGTAAATGATCATCTAGAGAAGCTATTGAAGATAGGTGTTATCTCTAAATTGGTACCGATGAGCTGCTCCACGATGAAAAACTTAGAGTAACTATTTTAACCAACTTTTAACTAAAGATTAGCCTCTTCGACTCCGAGAGGGCCTCTCCGAAGGTAAACTTATGATTTGGGAGTGAAAACTCCATTAGATTGCTGACTCTATGATTGTAACTTGATTTTTGATTGATGGCAAAGTTGAAAAATCTAAAAGACTTTCATACCATTGGGCTAATGGAGTCGACAATCGAACTGAATGAAAATAGTCCTTCTTATGGAAAACAAAGCAAATGAAAATTTCAATGAAAATATGGTACACACACAACACAGGAAGAAAAAAAGCAGTTCAATATACAAAGGAATTCAGATCATATTATCTAAGAATTCTGAGTAATTAGACATAAACTTGCTGCATATATTAAACCAGAAAATTATAAGACATATAACTCATTGAAAACCTCATTCGAATCTGAGGTGAAGAAGGTAAAATATCCACTATGTATTACTGAATATCAAAAAGTTTTACAAAGTTGCATTGTGATACAATATTCTCCAACCCTTCATTCATAAAAATACTGCATATTAATAGGCATCCAATCTTTACATCAAATCTACCAAATGGCTAAATCATTAAGTTCTTTTGCTGCCACCTAGTCTAACCGTAAACTAGATACTTGGAATTAGAAACTGACGCGCACTAACTTAGGAGTTAGATTCCTAACATAACTCAACCACCTATTAATTACATATTTATCTAAAGGATAACCCAACTACATCATGTTGAGATTCAACAAGAAGATCCTAGTGAAAATTATGCACCTACGTCACTAGGAAGGAGGCTCAGGCTATTTTTAGTTGGATGTCTATTTATAGATGCACGAGAAAATTCTATTTATAAATGAGGTCTATTTATAGATGTACGTGAAAGTTCTATTTATAAATTGCATGTCTATTTATAGATGCATGTCAGCTATTAGTATCCTTTAATATTAGTTGGACAATAAACAATAATATATTCTCAATGAGCACTTGGAAATAGTTAACTGAAGTGAAAAATCAGTTAGCTATATGAATTTCGAGTTGAGTGGTTGGTTGGTGGGACATGCAAGTGGAATTAGTTGTAGCTGAGTGATTCGAAGTTGTAATAGTGTCAGAAGTGCAATTATGAAAGTTGTAAAGTAGTTTAACTCGATAAGTGAGTTAAACTCAATTATGCTAGTTGTAACCGAAGATACACTAGTGAGATATCAAGTGAATTAATTATTAATTAATTCAAAATCAATCGGCTCACACGCATCCGAAGATTTACTACTATTAACTACATGCATGTTAGATCCGGTGGAGAACCCAGCTTGAGATGTAGGTGAAAGGGACAGATTGACTCGTCGGTTAGTGACATTATCGGTTGCACACATGCAAACCACACACATTGGATGTGCCCATGAGGATTGCACAATCAAGGCAAGCAGGATTCCATTCATTCGGGGATTTCTATCAACTGGGATTGCGAAGTGGAGGCAAGTTGTCTAGAGACAGTAAATTGGCTAAGGAACTTGCCAATTTTTGTATGACAATGTGAGATAGTTAGCTCATGTACTAAGATCTCTTGGATTAGAGCTTTGTATGTAATTGTTTCTTGATCCATGATATAATATTTTAGGTCCCTATATTACTAGTATAGTCCCTTATTGTTGTTAGTGTAACACCCTTATTGTTATTGTTGTACCCTTGTAACCCCAATATTGTTATTATTGTGCCCTTACATTATTATTGTTAGGTCAGATAGGATTATATTGTGACCCCATGGAATCCTATATATAGAGGGAGTTTTTTTCATTTATGTAATGTAAGGGAGGTTTCCACCTCAAAGTGGCTTATTTCTAAGGTGTTGATCTCTCTTTTATTCTAATTTTGGAGTTGGTTTCATAACATTTGGTATCAGAGGTTTAGATTCTAGGGTTTCACTACTCCAAATAGGTAATCATGGAATTTTCGCTATAAAAATTTTTCTACGAAGGTTCAAAAGCTGAAATTTTTACAGAGCGAAGCCGAAATCCTAAGGAACATCGTGTAAAAATTATCTGTGTTATGTGTGATTGATATTTCTTCATGATATTATGATTGGAGATTCTATTTCAAATTCCACAAAGATTTTGTAGAAGCAATTTTGTATTTAACAATAGCATATTATTGTTAGATTAGGAGAATCCAGGCAATACATATTTTGTTTTAAATTTCTACCTGGTATCGTACATAGGAAATTGAAATTTTGAAGCAGGAGCTGATTTTATTGGTGGAAAGAATTCAAATTTGCATAAAGGCTTTCTCGGCGCTATAACTGATTCAAGATCGAAGTGGCTTTCAATGGCTTGAGGTTAGATTATGCACTGGAGGGAACCTCTAACTACATTGCTTGGAAGGACAGGATGGAGGCAGTGCTCGAAGACAATGGCTTGAAGGAATTCTTTGACAATGATGTTCTTGAGCCTGCTTCATCAGATGCTGGCAATCTTGATGCATGGAAAAATAAAGTGGCCAAGGCGAGGAGGATTCTATTGGAGGGAGTACGAGACCACATTTTCTTAAGCCTCCATGGGAAATCCATGCCATATTCTATGTGGAAGGCTTTGATGGATCTATTCCAAAGAAGCAGCGACCATAGGAAATTGGTGCTCAAAGATAAACTCAGAAAGATCAAGATGGAAAAGGGCGACAACATTCCAAAGTATATCACGAATTTTTTCAATTGTCTGGATGAACTGGGGAGTGTGGGAATAATTTTTGTTGTTGATGATATGGTGATATTGGCTCTCTTGGGACTTCCTAAGAGTTGGCATAGTTATTAAGAATTTGTCAACAGACGGGAAAAATTTATGGATTGGGAGCAACTGCAGTCGGATCTGGTGTAGGAGAAGTTTGGGTGGGCCACCATAGATGGCTCTTCATCAAAGCATGATGATGAAGAGGATTTTGATTTGGCTTCCAAGGCAAAAAAGAGGAAGGGATAGAAATTACATTCTAAATATGAGTCTAAAGGAAAGATTTCGGATATGTACAAAGTGAAGTGTTTTCACTATCACGAACATGGGCATCTTGCTAATAACTGTCTGCAAAAGAAGAAGAATAAGAAGACTATTGGAGCTACATTTGGTGAGGCCCTTACCTCACAATTTGAGCTTGACTTCTCCTTGATTGCATTCATGGTATCAAGTGAATTGGGATCAGTGTGGTATTTGGATAGTGGTGCTTCCTTTCACATGACGGGAGATAAGGAACTTTTCAGTGACTTGGAGCAGAAATATCTCCAAATGCATATACAAATGGGCGATGATGGACGATACAGTGCGACCATCATTGGTACCATTACCTTTCAGAGGGAGTCAGGTAAATCATCTCAATTGAAAGATGTTATGCATGTTCCAGGTTTGGAGATAATTTTGGTCTCAGCTGCAATTTTGGAGGACAGGGGCTATGACATTGTTTTCAACGATGGAAAATCTTTCAGCCTGCGACATAAAAAACGGGTCAAGCCAAGATTATATGGATTTGAGTTAAGAATATCTACAAGTTGGAGGTAGATGGTTGCACTACCATGATGGACAAGGCGGAAAAAGTGGTGAGCTGGGATGAGGGTGAATTATGGAACAGGCGATTGGGCCATCTTCATCATGGAGCCTTGAAAGTCATGCAACAAATATCTACTGGACTTCCAATGGGAACACTTGCTCTATTAGGTCAGTGCAAGGGTTTCACCATGGGGAAGTATGTTTAAGTCCACCTTTCATGAAAAGGAGAACCATGCTTCGGGGATCATTGAGAGAGTTCACACAAACGTGTGCGGACCATTCTCTGTTGCTTCAACAACAAAACATAATTACTATGTTACTTTTGTTGATGAATTTTCTCGTAAATTAAGGATCTTCTTCATGCAGAAGAAGGATAAAACATTCTCAAAGTTCTATGAGTTTAAGGCATTGGTGGAGAAAGAGTCGGGGAAGCAAGTGAAGGTTCTGATGAGCGATAATGGTGGAGAATACATCTCTAACAAATCCAAGAACTTCTACAGCAAAGAAGGAATTTGAAGAGAACTCATAGCACCTTATAACCCACAGGAAAATGGGGTCACGGAGAGGAAGAACAAAATGATCGTGGGTGCAGCATGAGAAATGTTGCATGATCAGGTTCTACCAATGCATTTATGGGTGGAAGCATGCAGCATTGTGGTTTATGTGCAAAATTGTTGTCCTCATAGAGTACTTGGCATGAGTACAACTGAAGAAGATTTCACTGGTAAGAAATTGGATGTTTCACACTTCAAGATTTTTGGCTCATCTGTTTATGTGCATGTGACCAAGGATGCCCACAAGAAGATGGAGCTGACTGCTGAAGTTGGGATTTTTGTGGGGTACACAGAAACACCCCATAATTATCGTGTGTATTTTCCAAAAAATTGAATGATTGTGGTGTGACGGGATATAAAATTTGCTGAGGGTGAAGCCATGCGGTTGTCGCTTGAGAGGGAGTTGGACTTGTATGGGGAGGAGGAACTGTTGGTTCCCAAAGATGAGTCTCTAGATGTGGATCAGCCCTAGGAGGAGGTTCATGGAGTGGAGGAGTCCACTCACGTAGAGCCAACCATCATAACTGGTAGAAGGTGTACCATAGAAGCTGATAGGCTGATACTTGATGTTGCACATAATGTAGGAGTCCCTACTTCACATTCCAGACAAAGAAATTATCCTGATCGATTTACTGGATACATGGCTCTTATGAGAAAATGTATTGCGACTGAACCATCTTCCTTTCATGAAATAGTGTAGGAGCCCACATGGGTAGATGCAATGGTGGATGAGTATGACTCCATTTTCAAAAACAGTGCTTGGGAAATTGTTCCAAGGTCAATTGATAAATCAGTGGTAGGTTCAAGATGGATCTACAAGGTAAAGCAAGTTGTTGATGGGAGTGTTGAGAAATACAATGCCAGATATGTGTCCTAGGACTTCTCACAGATCTAGGGGATAGATTATGAACAAACCTTTGCACTTGTCACAAGGTATTCTTCCATAAAGACCATCCTTGCTCTCTCAACACATATGGGATGGTGCATTCATCAGATGGATGTGAAGATTGTGTTTCGCAATGGGATCATTGAGGAAGAGGTCTAAATATAGTAGCCTAAATGATTTAAGATCTTCAACAGTGAGTCGCATGTGTGCCGAATCAAAATAAAGTTGTATGGGCTGAAGCAAGCACCCCGTGCTTGGTACACTCGGATAGACAGTTATTTCACTAGACTAGGCTTCACCAAAAGTGAATCAGATGTAAACCTATACCAAATTGTGGTGGAGGGTAAGATTTTAATCATTTTTCTTTATGTTGATGATTTAATATTGACTAGTGATGAGTAGCTGATACACTCATGCAAGGATGCTCTTGCAAAGGAGTTCGAGATGAAGGATATGGGCCTCCTTCATTATTTCCTTGGATTTGAAATATGGCGGCGAGATGGTGAAATTTTTGTGTCTCACGGAAATTATGCAAGGGAGATACTGGGTAAGTTTCACATCGAGGGATACAAACCCATGGATACTCCTCTTCCAGAAAACTGGAGGACAGAGGATGCTACTTATGGAGAGGTAGTGGATGCTACTGTCTGTCGACAATTACTGGGTTCGCTAATGTATCTCGTGAACACGAAGTTGAACATTTGCTATGTGGTTAACCAGCTGGTCAAGTTATGGTTAATCCTACCAAGATCTTTTGGAAGGCAGTAAAACATGTCCTGAGATACTTGAGGGGCACATCAGAGTATGGTTTATGGCATACACAGACAGATGAGGTGAAGTTGCATGGCTTCACGGATGCATATTGGGTGGGCAAGCCATCAAGAAGAAAGATCACATCAGGGGGGATCTTTGGCATTAGATCTAAAGTTTTTTCTTGGTACATCAGGAAGCAGAGATCCATGACACTCAGTTCAGTGGAAGAGGAATACATGGAAGCAATTCAAGCTGCATGTGAGGCTATCTAGATGAGAAATATCTTGGTTGGTTTTCTTGGTTCTCATTTAGATCTGATAGTGATTCATTGTGATAATCAAAGTTGCATTAAACTCTCAATTAATCCTATGTTTCATGATTGATCTAAGCATATAGATATCTGGTACCATTATCTTAGAGATTGTGTGCAGAGGAGAATCATGTTAGTTCAGTACATTCCTAAGGAAGATCAAGATGCAGATATTCTGACGAAGGCGCTCACCAAGAGAAAATTCGAATACCATAGAGATAGGATTGGGGTGAAGGACAATCCCTTTATTGTTGAGAGGGAGTGTTGGGATTCAACAAGAATATCCTAGTGAAAATTATGCACCAACACTAGGATGGAGCCTGAGGCTATTTTTAGGTGGATGTCTATTTATAGATGCATGAGAAAATTATATTTATAGATGAGGTGTATTTATAGATGTATGTACAAGTTATATTTATAGATTTCATTGTTGGACATTGGGTTCAACGCTCCCTGTATGTTTTGTGACATGGACTAACCACCTCTTGTGGATCCTAACTCTGGCGATTGTAGGCCTGCAGGTTTTGGTCTAACAAAAATCGTGATACCAACAAGTGGTATCAGAGTGAGAGGTCTCAAGTTCAAAATTAACCCGGCTCACGTTGGGGGGGGATTGTTGGACATTGGGTTCAATGCTCCCCGTATATTTTGCGACATGGACTAACTACCTCTCGTGTATCCTAACTCTAGTGATTGTAGGCCTGTGGTTTTTGGTCTAAAGACAATTGTGATTCCAACATGCATGTCTATTTATAGATGTATGTCAGCTATTATTATCCCTTAACATTAGTTGGACAATAAACAAAAATCCATTCTCAATGAGAACTTGGAAATAGTTAACTGAAGTGGAAAATCAATTAGTTATAGGAATTTCGAGTTGAGTGGTTGGTTGGTGGGACATGCAAGTGGACTTAGTTGTAACTGAGTGATTCAAAGTTGTAATAGAGTTGGAAGTGCAATTATGAAAGTTGTAAAGTATTTTAACTCAGTTAAGTGAGTTGAACTCAGTTGTGCTAGTTGTAACTTAATATACACTAGTGAGAGATCAAGTGAATTAATTATTAATTAATTCATAATCAGTGGCCTCACATGCAACTAAAGATTTACTACTATTAACTACATGCATGTCATCTCCAGTGGAAATCTAGTTGAGATGTAGGTGAAAGGGACAGTTGACTATCAATTGTGACATTATTGGTTGCACACATGCAACCACACACACATTGGATGTGCCCATGAGGATTGCGCAGTCAAGGCAAATAGGATTCCATTCATTCAGGGATTGCTATAATTTTGGATTGCGCAGTGGAGGCAGGCTGTCTGGATATAGTAAATTGGCTAGGGAACTTGCCAATTTTTGTATGACAGTGTGATACAATTAGCTCATGTACTGAGAGATCTTGGATTAGAGCTTTGTATGTAATTGTTCATGATCCATGATATAATACATAATAGAATATAGTGGGGTTTTTAGCTATATTATTTCCTTGGGAAAATTATCTGTGTTATGTGTGATTTATCTTTCTTCATGATATTGTGATCGACGATTGTGTTTCAAATTCCGCAAAGATTTTGTAGAAGCGGTTCTGTATTTAACAGTAGCATATTATTGTTAGATTAGGAGAATCTAGGAAATACATATTTTTTATTAAATTTTTACACATTGAAAGGAATCATGTGCTTCAAAAACACTGACCACAATCAAAACATAAATATCCTCATTGTCTTCATGAAACTGTTCTTCCTACTTTTGAGGAGTTGTCATGTTGATGATGTGGCAACATGATGAGTTGGCATCTCCAAAACACCCTTGTGATGAGTGTTTCCATTTAGAAAATCTCTCCTCTGACACTCTTTGACATTTCATATGGAAACAAGCCTTGGAAAATTTCCTTATCATTCGTTCATTTTGAAAAACTTACTTTGCTGCAAAAATAGATCTTTTTAGGCACTTTTGCAGTGAGATTTCGCAGGGAAGCAATTTAGGCCAGTTGTGCTGTACAGATGGTACTTCTGACTAGTGGATGGTGTTGAGTGGTCAAAAACATTTAAATAGAAGCCTTAGAGCCCCTCAACCAAGTCAAAATTGGTGGTTTTGAACCAAAAAGACATCTTCAGCAATTCCACAGCAAAAACTAGGCTTCAAGCCTGGGACACGCTGCAGAATTGCCTACTTGCCCACAGACTTCACATAATTTGGATTTTAGGCCTATAAAAGGTCCATGAGTGTACTTTAAGGTGAGATATGATGAAAAAAGACAAAAAATATCTGATGTTCATTGTTACCTCTTTATTTAGCGGTAGGTTCTTCATGAGTAACTTCAATAGGTTCCTCTACAACCTTCATTTTCAAACCCTTCTTCTCTAATTCAACCTTCACCATTTCCATTTGTTCCTTCAATTCTTTGAATTGTATCTTAAGATTATTACTTTCTTCCTGCAACCATAAGTTATTTTGCCTTGTGTGTTTCATCATGATGCGCAAAGTTTGGGTTCTCTTCAGCAATTTCTTGGCCTCTGCAAGGGATTCTTCAAAAAAGGCGACCTAACCAGTTACTCTCTTTTCCACCTCATGTATCAACTGTCTATTTTTTTTGTATTTCTCTAGCTCCATATTTTTTTCAATCACCTCTTCTCTAGCCTCCCTTAGTTGTTCTTTAAGAAGCTCCCCTTCAACTTTCTCTGTGACCTTTTCTTTACCTTTCCTCTGTTTGACAATTTCTTCTTCATCTTTGAGTTGTTATTTTAGTAAATCTACCTCAGACTCCTTCTGAACCTTCCTTTTGGATTTACCTTTCTTTCCCTTAGTAATGTCCCTCTCAGTAGGTGAAAAATCTATGATTTATTCCACTAATGGATTTTCCCTTTATCTTTCTTCTACTGCTTGCTATCATCTTTAGAAACCTCAACACTCTGTGATTTGGTGAGAGGTTTTCTAGGTTTAAATAGAAAACCTGAATCTTCAGTAAATAAATCTAACTTCTTAGTAGTGAGACCCTTATTTTTAGTTTTGGATCCTTTTACCTCTACCAGTTTCACTACAGGAGTCTCTGCAATGCCTATTTCCTATAAAATATCTTCAAGCCTACCTTTACCTCCAGTGGCCTTTTTGCAGTAGTTTTGGTCTTGATAATTGTATCAGACTCTATAAAATATTTTCTAGATGTCGGATGAGGTGTTGCCTCTTGAATGAATTCAGTCTCTATCTCCATGGGTTTAGCTAAAGGCTCCAAAATTTCTTGATGATCACCTTCTGTCTCTGCAATGGTATCCATATTTTGTCTAGGAGTAACAATATTGGACTTGGGAGTTTTCATTGGAGTTGGAGCATCTATTTCATAGCCACTCATAAACAAAAAGGTTGCCCAATCTCTGTTCAGTTTGTTCAGTTATTCCAGCACTAGCATTTTGATTAATCCATGGTGAAAAATAGAATTTTCTCTTTTTTTAGGCCTACCTTGCACCTTATCTGACATTTTTTTAATACTTCTAAAAATATAGAAAGGGATATCCATTAGCTATTTACCTGTGAAATGAAGTAACAACTTGAAATGATATAGGTATATCGTATGAAATCTACAATCGCAGGTAAAGTACTTATTTATCACCATCATTAGTTTAGAATAGTTGTCTTTGAGACAAGTTCTAGGAATCCCTACAGTCATATTGATCCCTACATGCTCAAGTTTTGGAAAATCATCACAAATTTGTAAATTGAACTTCGTGGCTTTAAACCACTCTTCTCTTGTCTCGGGGATTCTAGTTGATTGAGAAATTCTATCAGGTGAAACTAGCAAATGGAGGATACCCAAATTTTTAGAAGTTCACTTGAAATTCAGTGCAAAATCCTGTGAAAACCGTATATGATGACCTTGTAGTATTTGGAAAAATTGCATGCACCCTGCTTTTGTAAAATCCTCCATGAAACTGGGATCTTCCATGATCAATTTTGGATTTATAGGCTCATATCTGAATGGTAGGCATCCTTTATTTGTCTTCTTTTGCATAGCCATTTTCTTTGTTTGCAGCAATAGCCTCTTTTAGAAACTCACACTTGCACAGTCAAGACTCGATGACAACAAGCTGCTATTAGATTATGAGGCTAGTATGAAAACAGGCTCTAAAAGGAGAAACAGTGACAACGAGTTGTTTGAGTAGCACCTTACAAGGATGGAAGAGAAAAAAATGGAGAATGATAGCTAAATAAGGAAAGAGAATGAGGTGAAATTCATAAAAGGACGATATTTGATGACCAAATGTGCTCAAAACCTTTAATGATGACCCTAGCCTGACCAACATGACCGCAAACCACTCAAAATTTGAAACTTATCAATTTTCAGAGACCGTTGTAGGAATATATAAATCTAGCGAATTCAGTTTAACAAGTGTCAGATTTGTTGTGGAATTATTAGGCGATTTCACATCGAAATCTGTTAAAATTGCACTAAATGCACTACGAAATTAGGAGAACTATGATAGGTGGCCAGATTTGAAAATTTTGATTGATTTGATTATCAAATTCGAATTTTTCCCTTTGAAATAACTTAAATACACCCCTAACAACTTAAGGTAACCTAAAAACTCATAGCATATCATAAAAATTTTCATTTTCATGATTTTTATTAGACCCCTAACCAATCTACTTACAAAATTGACATGTTCAACAAACTGAAAGGTTATGGATGATAACAGAAGGCAGAAATAAACAAAAACCTCGAGAGGCACATGGTGAGATGCTACTTCACTAGAAACCAAATTGCCAAAATCAGGGTTAAGAATTTGAAGATAAAACTTAAAGAAACCCTAATCAAGATAAATAAGAAGGAAAAGTCACATTTTCTAGCTAAGGAAACTCTATACTTCTAGATAACATTCAAGGATGCTATAGATAAAAATTCAACGAGGTTTGAGCATTTTTGTTATTTTTTGTGATTTTTGGGAAATTTTGGTAATTTCACTCTTGCAGAAGCGTAGCGTAGCCACGCTACGTTTTTCCTCAGAGGGTCCAATGGCGGTTAGATCTTCATGGTTGGATTTATTTTGATGAGTACATTCCAAGTATGCTTTTTTTTTTCATGAAAGCTCCTAAATTTGAAGAAAAACTCAAAAAACACCTTAATTTTCATGCTACTTCCATTGTTTTCCAGTGCACACTATGCTTGTGGAGTATGTTTGGGAAAATGGATTTTTGAGGGTCTTGAAGGTGGTATTTTGTAAGTTTCAAGGTTGGGTTGGATAGAATACATCTAGTGCTACCTTTCCCAATCTTGAGATCATCAAAAAATTTCCTAAAAATCACTTAAAAATTCTCTCCAAGAGCATGCGATGATTCTGTCAAAACACCCTACACTTCTGCCAGGCACGCTATGCTTCTATGTAGGAAGCTTTCCAAACAGGTGTCAGTCACAAATGGTCAAATATTCAAGGTAACAGTTGTATCATGAGCTATTTTATGGACAATAAATTCTATTTATGCTCCTCATTGTTGAGGAATCTTGTCATTACTCAAGGAGACAAAAAATCCTAGCTGTTAGATAAATTAGGGGGGATTGTTTCTAACTTCCCTAAAAACTAGGAAATGACTCACTAGGTGCATTAATGAAGTTCTTTGGATTAGTTTTTGACCCATTGAGGTGGAATCTTCTCTATTTTATATATGTACTCCAACTCAAGTCATTTTAGAGGTTGGATAGTTGATATTACAGTGTGGAGCTTTATGTACATAGTTTTATACTGAAATCAAAGAAATGTTGCAGCTATAATTTTGGGACTCTAGTGGTATGATTATTAGCATTTTTTTTTCTCAGTATCACCATCAAATTCAATGTTTATTCTTTCTTTCCATCACATGTATGCTTCTATATGATGATCTTATGAGTCTATAAGCACAATTATTACTTTTGTGCTATGTTTTATAATATTTTCATAATTTTTTTCTACTTCCTTTGATGAATGAACTCATGTTATATGTAATATTCCAAAATAGGGACTGTTAGCAAGGCATGCCTAAAAAATTCATTCTCCAGGAATGTATGCTACAAGCTTGCAAACTATCCCTTGGATCCCTTAGATCTGAGTATCTAAGACCTGAATCCAAGAGGGGATCAGAAAAAAAGCCTCCTAGGTGGGTTAAATAGGTCTCCCACACCTAGTACAGCTGGAAAATGCCCAAAAATGGGATTGCAACACTATGCAACAAAACTGCTTCAGGAATAACGCAGTTTGGCTAAGAAATAACAGGTGGCCAACATCGAGGCTCAAAATTTATGTATATAACAACAAATCAAATCCATAATGGGGCTCATATATTGTAAAATAGGAAACATAAGACAAGAATGGAAGAAATGGACCTCAATAAGAGGTGTTGCAACACATATATTGACTGTAAAAGGCTTGACAACATTATTTTAGTGAGTTTACTACAACAATGGATTACAACTTAGATCTAGGACAAGATAATGCATGAACATTCAGATCTATGACAGATCCATACACTATAATGTCTCTAATTTACATACCCCTTGGGGTTTTCAGCAATACATGAAGCACAAGGAGTAGATCTAAGATTCTATGCAACAGATATGCAGATCTATTCACAATTTCTGAAGCATATACAGGAGTATTCAGATCAAATCTGAATATGACATGGATAAGAAAAGAAATCCATGGATCACTACAGTGAAGGGAAGATCCCCAACACTAGAGATCACTCCTCAACAGTTCCCAAAACTCCCCTGCAATTTTCCTCTTTGCAGATAATGCAGTTCAGGAAGAGGGACTGCGTTGTAGACTTGAATAACAATTTGGCCTGATGCCAAGATGTATATTTGAAGATCCAAAGGTCCAGAACACTCTTGCCAATGGGATAGAATACTCTGCCACTGAAAAGAAGCTTTAGATTGGCCTATATTTGAATAGATCTAGCCTCCACTTGCTGCAAATTACAAGGAAAACCAAACCCTCAACAGTATCTGAGTTGTAGTTGGAAGATGAAGCTTGGCCAAATTCCTGATAGTGGACAAGATGTACAAGACTCCTCCTTGAGCTACTCAATGGACGAGGTGGGATTCCTGCTTAGGAACACCCAGTGATAAAAAACACTATTCTCTGCTAAACAACCAAGAGAATGATATATGTCTAAACAGAAAATATATTCAGAAATATAATATCATCAACAACCCTTCTCTTGTTGTCCTCCTCCTCCTTTTATAGGATATAAATCTTGTCAAACCCGAAACTATCTCAATGATTTAGCTCCATTCACATGTGTAGCCTCCAACTAGAACTTCATTGTGCATCTAGGAGGTTCATTGCATCTAGACAGTGTTGTTGATTTGGTCTTGTTGACCCAGTCAAATGTCTTAATCCCTTTTCACACACAAGGGTATTTTATTAAGATAGCCCAGATTTTTCTTTTTTCACATGTGGCATTGATTTATTCACTGATTTAGGAGTTTTTATTATCCTCCCTTACATATTTATTCATTAAATAGAAAGGTAAAACAAAATTGAATATTCCTACTAGCTTGGGCTAATTAGGAATATTACAATCCTCCCCTCCAAAATGTTGCTTGTCCTCAAGCAACTGATAAGGTGAGTGCTGCAACTCATCTCCTCCTCCCTTGGTGACACCAGCATGAGTTAAGCTCCCTCTATAAGCCAAGTGTTCACCAAAGAAACCAGCCACGACATGTTCCTCCAAAGTTCTCATGAGATGCAAATAGCTCATCCCATAAGGAGACAATAAATCACATGAAACAAACATGGTTTGCCCAATTCTCTCCCTGAAATATGAGACATAAATTACATGGAGAGTAGCCATCCCATAGGGAACATGCATGCCTTTCCTCCTTCCTCCATACTTCCCCATAAAAAGTACAAGCAAATCATCAAGATAGAGGATCAAAATAGTGTACATATAACAAATAAAAATTTCTGCATATGGAGGTGGGTCATAGTCCCATATGTGGAACCAGCGCAGGGCATCTCCTGCCTTCATCAAATATATATTTCGTAAGTGGTTTTACCACCACTTTATTTCTGCCCACCATCTCACCACAGCTGAAAGTGTGAGATATGTTTGGTGCCTTAGGGAAGCACCCATCATGTAGCAAAATATTCCTTTTTCTCCCAAGGAAGTGGCCAAATTCAGAAATTTTTGTGGCCCAATATTGGCCATGATGCCTACAAGATACAATATTCCTCCTTGGAGTCTGCAAAAACATGGTGTAATAATGCATGAAATCAGAATATAAAACATGTACAGCAAGAGCATGCTCTTCACCAACAATCCTCATCCCCTCAATGGAGTGGTGCAGAGATCTATTCTCTCCCTCAAAAAGAGAAAGAGAGGGCTGATTTAACTCTTTCATAGAGTTGTGTTGTTGATCCATCTCCACAAGGTTCATGCATCTTTGACAATGCTGATATAGCTATTTTTCAAAGCCCTCCCAATAGTATCTCCTCAAGATGATGTTGTTGAGCTTCATAGAATATGTGTGGCTGAAATAGAAATCTTCATAAGCCCTTTGTAGTAGCTTCTCCTTGAGATTGGAGGCTCTAGATAAGAAGATCCTGCTGTGATTATAGATGAATCCATCTAGGATTGTATAGCTCTCATCATGTTGCAAGTCATCAAGAATCATGCAAGTATGAATATCCTTGGAATATTCCACCAACAGTTGGGATTTCCAATATGGATCCAATGTGCCCAACAATGACAGCGCTGATAATGTGTCATATGAAGTGTCTGCCATGTTTTTTCTCTTTACCTTGACATTTACCATGTCCAAGGTGTATGTTGGAAGGTCATGCCTCCCCTTTTTCTCCTCCTTGACATCTCCCATGCCAAAGGTATAAGGTGGAAGGTTTCCATCCCTTCCTTTTTTCCCTCCTTGCATATGCACATGCTCAAAAGAAAATGGAATTTTTTGGAAGTTAACCTCCCATGGAAGGCTATCATCTTTCCAAAACCTCTTTGGTTTTTCCAAAGTATGCATGTTTGACCACCATCTCTCCTCATGTATGGAAGAGTGTTCTCTAAACAAGTTTGTCTTCTGATTCAAGGATTTCCTTCCTTGCTTCATGATGGTGTCATTCTTTCTCCTTGCGGCATCTCTTCTTAGTGCAGCATGATATTAGAGAATGGATAATGATGTTAAGGGAAAAATATTCTCCCTTTCCTTGAACCTTCTCCATGCTCTCAGTGCTATAGTATGGTCTTATAGTGCTCCATCTCTTCTTAGATCCATGAAAGGATCATTAGTTCATGAAACATTCCTTACCAAATTTGAATCAAGTGGCCTCCCAGGTGGTATGCCACAAGATAATGATGTCTCATGGCTTATTCCCTTGTGAAAAATATATGGGAACATCTTATGACTACTTCCACTGCACAAGTTCATCTCTAAATCTTGTGTGGAAGTCTCATGATAATGGGGCATCACTCTCATAGATGTAAGAGTTCTTTTGAGTGGAGCAAATTCCCCATCTTCTTCTTCATGAAATAGAGGATCACCTCTCATCATATCAACATTGTGATCCTTCATCTTCTCTCCTTCACCCACTTTCTGCAGGATATCACAGTCTAAGGTGCTCTATTTAGATGTAGTCAACTCATGAACACCCATCATCTCCTTGGTGTCAAGAGTCTTGATCACAAAGGATTGATTTTTCATAGTGTGTGTTCCCAAAAATGAATGCAATGTTGGAACACAATCCCTCCATTGTTTTGTCTCGTTGTCTATCATCATAGACATATGCTGCTCCTTCTCTTCATGTGTAAGATCCTTTGGGTTTCTTTGCAAAGATACAAGAGCCCTTTTAGTAGAAGCAATGGCTTCATCTCCATCTCTCAACAAAAATATACCTCCTCCTGTTATCACAGCGTTGGATGAACCTTTGAGTTTCTCTTATTTCTACTCCTCAACAATGGAGCATACCTTATCAATGGGAGATACTTCTTTTGATTTCTTCTTGAAATAGGAACACTCATGTCTTCCTTTTGAGAAGAATGTGCTAGTTGAAGTGGTGTCTTTTCCCTTGAAAAATCATGTAGAAGATCTTGAACCTTTTCAACAAATTTCTAAAATGCAGTTGTCTTCATGGATATTTCCACCTTATACAAAGGTTCTGAATACTTGGGCTTAGTTTTCTTACCCAAAGGAGTTCCAGATGGCTCTACATCAAATCTTTTCACTAACCTCCTAGTGAACTTTGCATAAGTAGAGATGTTCACATTTCTTAAGGAATAAGATTCAAATAACCACCAGGCATAAGCCTTACCTTGGAGGTGCAGCGCTGCTACTCTTATGGCTTCTTCTTTAGAAACTTGATGCATATTAAAATATGTGTCCAACTTCTTCACCCATGACTTGGTTGAGTTCTCAGGTGATCCATCAAATGTAGGTAGGAAAGTTCTACCCAAGGTGTGTTGTATGCATCCTCTTCTCTTCATGTTTTTGCTGGATCTTCTTTCTTCTTTGAGTTGAAAAGACTTTGAGAAGCTTAGATTCTCTTTGAATATTTTAGATTGAGATTCATATTCTTGGAGATAGTCACCAAGAGTCTCCTTCTTTGGTGTCTCTCCTTCTTCTTCTCCTCTTGCAAGGAATGTAGGCATGCTACAATGTTGTGGCTCTGATTCTGTGGCTGAATGCTCACACACCCCATATGAAGAACTGAGGATTTCTTCATGTGAAAATATCTCCAAAATATCTACATGTATTTCATTCTTCATTCCCCTGATTTCACTCTTCAGCTCATGCATGGTTTGGAACAGATTTCTTGAGAACTCTTTCCCTTCCATCCTTCCAGAAAAGGGGGTTTTAACTCTTTCTTATTTGTCTTCATTGTAATCACTCTTCTTCTTATTTCTATCCTTCCTTGGAAAAGAAATATTGGCTTGTCAATAAGAATAGGCTGTGCTAAGATAATTGTTCTGATACCACTGTAATATTCCCAAATAGGGAATGCTAGCAAGGCATGCCTGAAAAGCGCATTTTTCGGGAATTTATGCTACAGGCTTGCAAACCAACCCTTGTATCCCTTAGATCTGAGTATCTAAGACCTGAATCCAAGAGGGGATAAGAAAAAAATCCTCCTAGGTGGGTTAAACAGGTCTCCCACACCTAGTACAGCTGGAAAATGCCCAAAAATGGGACTACAACACTATGCAACAAAAATTCTTCAGGAATAACGTAGTTTGGCTAAGAAACAATAGGTGGCCAACATGGAGGCTCAAAATTTATTTATATAAAAGAAAATCAGATCCATAATGAGGCTCATACATTGTACAATAGGAAACAAAAAACAAGAATGGAAGAAATCCCTCAATAAGAGGTGTTGCAACACATATATTGATGAAAAAGGCTTGATAGCGTTATTTTATTGAGTATGCTGCAGTAGTGGATTACAACTTAGATCTAGGACAA
Organism: Pinus albicaulis; assembly: GCA_034641835.2. Lineage (NCBI taxonomy): Eukaryota > Viridiplantae > Streptophyta > Pinopsida > Pinales > Pinaceae > Pinus > Pinus albicaulis. The sequence continues at coordinate 233,149,814 of CM076570.1, read as the reverse complement.
GATCATGCACAAACAGTAAGATCTATGACAGATCCATACACTATAATGTCTCTACTTTACATACCCCTTGGGGTTTTTAGCAATACATGAAGCACAAGGAGTAGATCTGAGATTCTATGCAGCAGATCTGAAGATATATTCAAAATTTCTAAAGAATATATAGGATTATTCAGATCAGATCTAAATATGACATGGATAAGAACAAAAATCCATGGATCACCACAGTGAAGTGCAGATCCCCAACACTAGAGATCACTCCTCAATAGTTGCCAAAACTCCCCTGCAACTTTCCTCTTTGCAAATAACGTAGTTCAAGAAGAGGGATTGCGCTATAGACTTGAAGAAAAATTTGGCCTGATGCCAAGAACACTCTTTCCAATGGGATAGAAGACTCTCCCACTGAAAAGGAGCTCTAGATTGGCCTAGATCTAGCCTCCACTTGCTGCAACTTATAAGGACAACCAAACCCTCAACAGGATCTGAGTTGTAGTTGTAAGATCTTGGCCAAATGCCTGATAGTGGACAAGATGTACAAGACTCCTCCTTGAGCTACTCAATGGACGAGGTGGGATTCCCGCTCAAGAACACCCAGTGCTAAACAACACTATTCTCTGCTAAACAGCCAAGAGAATGATATATGTCTAAACATAAAATATATATATCATAAACAACCCTTCTCTTGTTGTCCTCCTCCTCCTTTTATAGGATAGAAATCTTGTCAAACCCTAAACCATCTCAATGATTTAGCTCCATTCACATGTGTAGCCTCCAACTAGAACTGTGTTGTGCATCTAGGAGGTTCATTGCATCTAGACAGTGCTGTTGATTTGGTCCTGTTGACCCAGTAAAATGTCTCAATACCTTTTCACACACAAGGGTATTTTATTAAGATAGCCCAGATTTTACTTTTTTCACATGTGGCATTGATTTATTCACTGATTTAGGAGTTTTTATTATCCCCTCTTACATATTTATTCATGAAACAGAAAGGTAAAACAAAATTGAATATTCCTAATAGCTTGGGATAATTAGGAATATTGCATTATATGCTCATTCCGATTCTCTGTTTTTCAAACCCTATACCATAATAATAATCTAAGTGTGTTTCTAAGTATACTTATCTGGCCTCAATTCCATTTCTGCAACTGTTCATTTGAAATAAGACCTTTAAAGCTAGAACTAGTTCCTAGATTGACACTTCCTATCTAGAAAAAATTCAAAAAAAAATAATACTCAAAATAACTAAGTTTGTATCTAGCCTAAGATAATTTCCTTTCCAATCACCTCATTGGCTTTGAAATTGACATTGAGAGAGCCCTCTCTGGTTCGGTAGGGCTAGCTACCAAATCTAAAGATTGGTTTGAGGTTACCTCCTTCAGTGTCCTTATTAGCCTTGGGAAATAGAGGGAATGATAACGTAGCTAAAGAAAATGAATAACCTGAAAAGAAACCAAAGAGTGAATATCCTAAGGATATCTATTATTTAAGAACTCCACCACTACCAGGTTTACTTGCAGTTTTCTTTCTTTCTTTTTTAGAAGATGGTAGTTAGAGTAGCATATGCAGTTACATTTGGTGTAGGATATTGGATCTTCCAAGTTATGGCATCATTGGAAGGATTAGAGTCTACACTATCAGTTGCATCTTATTAGTAACACTCATCTAGAAAGGATAGAAGGATTTGAACCATCTAGCATTCCACAATTCATGCAACTACTTTTTAGCATCATGTTGTTATAGAAATAGTCTTCTAGAAGGAAAGGATCACAAGGATCCCTAACCATAATAAAACCATCGTTATGAGAAGATTATTTAGTACATGGAAGAATCATTGTGACATGGAAATAATATATTTCTACAAGAAGATTATCGAAAGAAGCATCAAATAATCTTATAGGTATGAAGATAGTCGAGTTGTAGCTTGAAGGTAGAATTGAAGCATTTATAACCTTGAGAAAGGAGCCTTGTGATAGAAATTCGAAAGGAAGTTCATTATATCGTTGTATGAAGGAAGAAGAATCATATTTTTAGTGATATTCATTAGAAAGTAGAATTCATGTCCTCATAAATATTGTAGGAAGATATGGATGATATATCTTGGATAAAGATTGGACAAGATATAACTTTTCCATTTGGTTACTATATACAGAGGAGCATGATTATATTTATCAACATCTGATATGGTCTCTTGAAGAAAGAAACATAGTGATGATAAATTCAGAAGGAGCTATAAAGACACTAATGGATATGATGGTGGAAGTTATCTCACTACTGAGAGGGGGGAGGTGAATCAATAGTGAAAGGGTTAATGAAAATTTTAAATTTTTTTATCAAAATAACCAAGAATCAGTAACCAATAAAATAACATATGAAACATACATAAAATCAACATCTAAAAGCACCATGAAAAATATCAAAACATGCACATAATAGCACACAAGTTTTATGGTGGAAAACCTGTTGAAAAGTGCAACTAGGATCGGTCTTCATATTGACTATGTAATTATGTATTTATGTAAATAAGAATAAAAAGATAATAAAATGTATTTTTTTTGTACTTTCTCCATGGGTTTCACAAGCAAGAATTTTATTGTAGGTCAATATACTTCTTCTTGATGTCTATTAGGGTTTGTCTTCAAATTACGTATAATTAAGTGTCATGTATATGAAGTGTCTAGTCTAGAAATTATGCTCCAAGACCTTGTCATGATATCATGAATAAATGGCTCCTAAATGAGGCTCAAAGCTACACTCTCAATGCTGGAATACAAGTCCTCCATGTCGGCCTATGGACATAATTAAAAGTCAGCCTTCTAGCAGTTTGAAGGTTCGGCCTTAAACAGTAACATGATGCCTATATATACAATCAGCTCTGCGGTCATTTGTGAAGAAAATGAATTTGGACGAGTCTAAAGAGAATCCATGGATATAAATCTGTAATGTTTATGGGTAATGCATAGTAGAAACAACAAGGTATCACCTAAATATTGCAAATATATCTGTGACACTATAGTGTGGAGAAATATGAAGTGAGTGTTGATCACAGTGATGAAATTAGGGCTATGTCTAGGGTTGCGTCTAAGTGTAGATATCTATGCTAAATTAAGTTGCTTTCAAGTGCATATGATAGTGTTGGAGAAGGATTTATTCAAGTGTGGATTACATTGTTAAATAAGGCTACATTCAAGGAAAAATCAAGGTGCCAAAGAAGGTTTAACTGTGTCAAAGCGTGAGATAAAAGTCACAACAAAGTGAATATTGATTGTGCTAAATTTATGGTTATATCGAGTTGAGATAAGTAAAAATTCAAGGCCCTAAGGAAGAAATTTTTTTGTAGAGACCGAGCTCTCTGGTGCAAAAAGGTGGAAGTCAGTGAAAGAAAGTGCATAAGAACAAAACAAATCAGTGACAAGGTCTTGGAAGCATGAGAAGGTTGAGGTCTATATCACGGTCATGGTACTTATTATTTGAAAATATATAAGAATAATTTCTCGTGCATTTTCCTCTCCAAGAGGGAGAGGCTTTTCCCTAGATCAAAGAACCTAATATGGTATCTCTTATATTTTAATAATTGACTTGATGAAAGACTAAATAAGATAATAAGAGAAGACATAAGTAAATTAAATAAGCTCACAAGTAATTATCAAGAAGAGAATTTGAATTAATCACCAGCCCTCAAAATTCTCAACATGGTATCAGAGCTAAGGTTCTGAACACAAGGGCTACTTGACAAGAAGACACTCCAAGAAGATAATATCAAAGTTTGGGTTGAAAAGTCAAATCAGTTTGCAAGGAATACTCTCAAGGTATTTCAAGAAAGATCTTCAATCTCATTCAAAGGATCAACTCATCAAGAAAACAATATTTTCCATAAAATATTTATATTCAAAACATTGTTGGAATAAACATTTAAATATATCCTTTATCATTAAGGACCCAAGAATACCTACATTGAGATTTCAATCTTAGAAGAAGCTCCTGACTCCATCTTCATCATCATCAAGGAAGCTGCAAGTCACTCTACTCAAGTAATTATCTATGACCTTAATTAAATCTATCAAGATGAATTATTGTAAAGAGAGCAACAAATTGGTTGGGTCATTGAACTTTAGTGCATGAAAAAGAGGGCATATTTGAATTTAATTGAAGACAAAGTTATGGAATAAATTGAATGATATACTATTCAACCCTCAAAAGAAGATACTCCAGCTCATGCCAAGTACATGAAGGGAGAAATAAAAGCCTAGAGGATTATCATAGAATCCATTAAGGACTCACTCATTCCCTATGTTTCAAAACTAAAGTCTGCAAAAGAAATATATGAGAAACTGGTGGAGCTTTTCTCTGTGAGTAGTGCAGGAGAAGCAATCTCTCTGAGACAATAATTATACAAAATGAAATCGTCAAGAGAAGAAGGAATCACTTCATACTTTATGAGGATTTCTAAAATAAGAGACCAACTACAGAAATTTGAGAAGTAATGTCTGATACTGAGATGACTAAAATGGTGTTGAATTCTCTACTGGAAGAATGGGGAAACTTCACTTCAATCTTATACGGGAAGAAACAAGAAACACCATTCCATGATTTATGGTATCTATGTAAAATAGAGGAAAAAAGATTGAAACCCAAAGCTGATACATGATCAAGTGAAGGTAATCAAGCCTTTTCAGCCATATCCAAGAAGAAAGGAAGATTTGGAAAATTTGGTCCTTGGAATAAAATAATTAATATGGACAAAGTATGATGCTTTAGATGTAATGAAATTGGGAATTATAAAAGAGATTTTCTTAAATCTAGAAATGACAAGAGGAAAAAGGAAGAAGCCCATGTCACAGATGAAAGGGAAGAACCTGATGTTAAGAAATCTAAGAAAGAAGAAGTGAGATATCTCTATTATCATTGAGATCATCTTATTCTTTAAGTGATTTTTGTTGGTTGTAAAATAATATGATAGGAATAAATGTATATTAATAGAATCATGATAGAAGCATGGTAGGAGATCTTGGTGAAACAACTCCTAGAAAACCTCATGGATAACAATGCTGATGGAAGGAAGTCATCAAGATCAAGGGTCATCATGGAAACAGGTGCTGACACTCTCTAATGGAATTCTCTATGGATTCACTAATTAGAAAGAAAGAAGAAATGTTTCATAAAAAATTCTATGCTACATAATTATGGGAGTAGGATGTGATGACATATTGATGAAGCAGATCAAGGGAATGAAGTTCATCATTCTAGAAAAATTGCTATAGGATGACTCAAAGGAAAAAGGTATGAGGTATATATATATATATATCTGTGTGTGTGTGTGTGTGCTGACACTAGATGTTGTGAATTCATGTGATATGGTTGCAGATACTGGAGTTCTATATTTAGAAGTATGAGATATGAGGGAGGATCTCTCACAATGCACTGATAGATGAAATCAACATAATATATCCTCATGTGGAATATGAGGTGGTTGTATATGAACAAGGAATTGGAAATTGGTAGTTCCTGGGAACGAAGATGTGCAGATAGGAAGAGATCATGAAGTGCAACCATGTTAAGAGGTAGTAATCATCTGGAAGCCAAGAATATGTGACTAAAATGTCTCCTAGGAGGATATGTAGACTCTGATAGAAGTCTAGTAAAGAATAATACCCTTGAAAAGACATATAATTAGGAGATGTGTCAATCTGAATAGAGGGTGTCAATGCCTACAAGAAGATGTCATGGTGAAAGATCATCACTGAGGTAAGTTTCGATTTAAAATTGCATATGTATATGTTTATCTAGATGAGTTTTTGCAGGGTTGCCAATCATGTGGATGGATATAAGATCCTTGGGAGATGGAAAAAGCATGGCACAAAGGTGAACCAGATAAAGAATTCATATGAATCACTTTCTAAAAAGCTGACATGACTCATGGATGAAAGTGATGAATGATCTATGCCCTATGAAGCCAAAAGTTGAAGATTCCTCAATATCGAAATCCATGACATCGAGGGGAGAAATTCTTCATGAGCAACTAGGTGTCTCACCATTGCTGCTGAAGGTCCCTCATTGAGAGGGAGCCTAGTGATAAGATTCTTTATTGGAAGAAACTTGGAGTATGTCCTTCCTGAGTTAAGAGGGAGTGACATATATGATTCTCTAACACATGTTTTATGCACTAGATCAGGACTAACAACTATAAGTCTCAGTGTAGCCAATGTGGAGATAATGGATAGAAACATCATTGTGGTCTTCACTTGGGAAGAAAAAATGGACGGTTGGGTAATCATGTGGCATTGGATACTCTTTGAGAATTTGATAAGGAATTCAAGATAAGAGTAGTTGAGGACCGATATTCTTTAAGGGTTATCTACCCAAGAGAAGAATAGTCCAAGAAGGTCATACTTTGGAACACCTGGGTGGAGTATGTACCTTGGAGAGACAATAACTATGGTGTCTATAATTCATGTGTCTCGCCATCATTGCAGCTCGTTATCTAGTTGAGAGATAGGGCTATTAGTAAAGGCCTTGCACTAGGACAATGCTAGTTGATATGATGTGATAAAAATTTGATTACCAATCCGATTCTTCTTATGAGATTCTTCAGTTTGAAAGTGACCATGTACCTATATGAATACCTCCCTAGTTAAGAGGGAGTTTTGAAAAGTGTAACTAGGATCAGTCTTCATATTGACTATGTAATTATGTATTTATGTAAAGAATAAGACAAAGATAATAACATGTACTTTTGTTGTACTTGTTCCATGGGTTTCATGAGAAAGATTTTTATTATAGGTCAATAGACTTCTTCTTGATGTATTAGAGGGTTTGTCTTATGATTACAAGTATAATTAAGTGTCATGTAAATGAAGTGTCTAGTCTAGAAATTATGCTCGAAGACCTTTTCATGATATTGTGAATAAATGGCTCCTAAATGAGGCTCAAAGAAACACTCTCAATGCTTGAATACAAGTCCTCCATGTCGGCCTATGGATAGAAGTAAAAGTTGGCCTTCTAGCAGATTGAAGGGTCGGACTAAAACAATGACATGATGCCTATATATACAATCAATTCCGTGGTCATTTGTGAAGAAAAGGAATTCATACAAGTCTAAAGAGAATCCGTGGATATACATCTGTAATGTTTATGGGTAATGCGTAGTAGAAACAACAAGGTATCACCTAAATATTGTGTATATATCTGTGACACTACAACGTGGAGAAATCTGAAGTGAGTGCAGATCACAGTGTTGAAATTAGGGTTGTGTCTAGGGCTACGTCTAAGTGCAGATCTCTGTGCTAAAGTAAGTTGTGTTCAAGTGCGGATGATAGTGTTGGAGAAGAGTGTATTAAAGTGTGGATTACATTGTTAAAGAAGGGTGAATTCAAGGAAAAATCAAGGTGCCAAAGAAGGTTTAACTGTTTCAAAGAGTGAGATAAAACGTACAGCAAAGTGCATAGTGATTGTGCTAAATTTATGGTTGTATCCAGCTGAGAAAGTAAATAGCCAAGTCCCTAAGGAAGCAGAATTTGTGTAGAGACTGAGCTCTTTGGTGCAGAAAGGTGCAAGAAAATGAAGGATAGTGCAGAAGAACATAATCAATTAGTGACAAGGTCTTGGAAGCATAAGAAGGTTAAGGGTATGTGTCATGGTCATGGTACTTATCATTTGAAAATCTATAAGAATAATTTCTCATGGGTTTTCCTCTCCAAGAAGTAGATGTTTTGCCCTGGCTCGGAGAGCCTAATCTTGTGTATCTTGTATTTTGATAATTGACTTGATGAAAGACTAAGTAAGATAAGAAGATAAGACATAAGTAAATTAAATAAGATCACAAGTAATTATCAAGAAGAGAATTTTAATTAATCACCAGCCCTCCAAATTCTCAACAAAACTCCCTATAGCGAAAAAAACCACCCATCGTTGCTGCTGCTAAAATCTTCTATTAAGTGCTGATTTTTTTTACATGGAAGAGATAGCACCCACTAGATATAAGAATCGAATAAAATGACAGTCTACGAACAACACCAGATAGAAAGACTCTTCTCTCACAAATCTAGGAACACTCATTCATTGTAAGCCACCACGACCAACGAGACTCACCCAACACTATTGGAATTTGGATAAATTTCCTTCCTATTCTGATTTACCAGCTATAAGGCCTCCACCTTCTCTACACACTGTCTACTATGAAGCCTCAACACCTTCAACACCTCCATGCGAACCACGTTTCATGCATTTTCATACTGGGCTCTCAAATCTTCTCAACAAGAGAAACCCAATAGCATCTTTGATCTGAAAATAAAATATGATATGCACACACTAAACTGAGCATGACAAATGTAAAATTATCTATTCAAGGTTCTATATCACTCTTTCACTCCATTCATACTCTCACTCCATCATCCCCACAACTCAATACTGTCACACAAGTATATTCCAAATTATCCTCAACAATATCCAAACCAATACCATGGGAAAATACCATGGTTATGCCAATATCAAGGGCACATGTACCATGGTAACACCGATACCATGGTAATACCAATACTATGGGAACTTGTACCATGGTAATACCAATACCAAGACCACTTGTACCAAGGTGATACCAATACCATGTTCCAACCTACTCAACACATATACCAATACATGGTAATGCCAATACCAAGGGAACTTGTACAAATACTAAAGCAACCATATACACCACCATATGCACATAAGAAACCAAACAAAAACACCATAAAATTTGACATAATCCAAACACACTCATCCATTGCAAACCAAGCTACCACTTGCAAAATAAACATTTTCCATAACAACCATACATTCTACAACCAATAATCAAAAACCCACACCAATCAAATATCTGCAACTCATGCTACCCAGTTGACATCAATGCCAACCATCAACACACTATGGATACCTAGTTGACACCAATAACAACCATCATCACAACATCGATGCCAACAATCTCCCCCTTTAGAATTGATGAAAAACCCAGCTGAACCATCCAACCAACCTGTGAAAAAAATGATCTAGATACCATGTCTCCCCCTTTGACATCAATGGAAAAGGGATAAACTCATGAAACAATATAATGCAATCCTAATAAATCCCCTTGAAAACTAGATGTGTTTGAACTGCAAGAATGAAAGGAACTCTCCTAAAGCAACAAAAACACACAACTCTCACTTGAAGCGACAACAACAAATAGGATGTATCCCAAAAACTACAAACCCAATAAAAAATTCTCAACAACAACAATATATCATGGTTATAAACAAATTTTAACATAGTATTAACATCATTATCAATAATTTTGAATCAACACACATATAACAACAATCATGACCATAACATCTCTCCTTAAGCAACAGCACACTCTCCATGTCATGGAAGAAAAACTGATCACTAACACACAACAACAACAACAAAAAATCCATCTAACGAAACACATTGTTGAGCATATGATGACCATCAGTAGTAAGAGCAGAAAATAGCACTATCTCTCCTAACTCAATGAAAAATAGAAATATCCTTTGATCAACCATATCGTCCTCACGAAAATACAGTCGCAATACATACATGGTGACAGCGCCAAAACAATAACATGACCATCAACACAGTAATGCTCTAATCATAGCAGCAACAACACATATGCATCATGAACAACAATAAAATCATTGACTCTACAACACCAATATTCTATCCCGTACTCTCTTATTAGTAGCTCCATATGAAAGTAGTCTTCTAGAAACTATTGTTATTGAAAATGAAGTCCTTGACATCAATATGTGACCATAATTTTATCACATGGATTATGTTCCATACATAGTGGTAACAAGTGTGACAAAGATAAGTACAAGCACAAGCACAACATCTAATAGATGGTGATAAAATAAAAATTTGAATTTTTCAATCCACTGCCCTTTCTTTCAAATGAGATATCTTTTCATACCAATCTATTAAGTTGTTGTGAATCTAGCTAATGATATGAATTATATTCCAAATTTCCACCCGGTTGGAAAGAAGCCACAAAAAATACCATAAAGTAAATTATAAACATTTGGTGGTCATCAACAGCAACTCATAGCGAACATTTTATGTAGTAATTGAAGTTCAGTTCTGAGCTATTCCAACAATCATGGCAACACACATTATGGGTGTCATTATGATGGCACCAGTTCTATGAACATTTTATGTAGTAATTGAAGTTCAGTTCTGAGCTATTCCAACAATCATGGCAACACACATTATGGGTGTCATTATGATGGCACCAATTCTATTAACGTCTTTTTTTATTTAATACATCACCATACCTATGCACTTAATTTTGAAAAATGTTCATGGTTGATTCATTCCAATAATTCTCACACAAAAAATAAATTATCTTTACTAAATTTTCATGCACCTTCATCCATGTGTGATTTAGTATACTATGCCTATCAGAAGTAAACTTTCCATGGTTTAGAATTCCAATTTATGGTTTTCTCAAACCATGTGTCCCATAAAAACATTACTCCATACCAATCTAAACCCAATCAAATATTTAAGCACCAGTTGATTTAATAAAACCATTCTCAAACCAACACATGGTTTCCTGAAAACCACTCAATACTTACAACTCCCCATGCTTATTATATAAACAAATAATGTTTTTAATGCATAACACTTGGAATATTGACACCATGTGTTAATGTAAAGACATTCAAAATCAGATTATAAATATGCCCCACTTTCAACCACCCATGGTTTATAAGCCAATTTGAAGAAACTCACCAATAATTAATACTTGATGGCACAAAAATGAATTTGAAAATAATTCCCCCTTTTAAAGCATTAGTATAACTTTACATTCAATTTCAATTGCATGTTCATGCTTTACTAATTTCAAAAATGATTCACCAAATATAGCCATGTGTAAATTCCACTCGTTATTAGAAATCAACCCATATTTTATATAAACAACTCATGGCTTCTAAAAAATTACCACTACACCCTAAAACCATGGATCACTTGAACAAATAGATTATAATATATTGAGAAAAATAATCTATGCTCCAATGGATTGTGCTAAATTGGATTGTCCTCCACGTTGACGATATTCACAATTATTTTCTCATGGGTTAAAAAAAAAACAATAGTTGGTTTTCATATTTACCTTGGCTAGGTAACCAAGGAAAAATCGATTTTTGGATTTTGACATTGCTCACATTGTAAAAAAAATTATCCCTTCATTCATAACTCAACATAATGATGTGGATCTAGATTATAATATTTAATATCCAATGGTTCACAAAAACTAAATCAATTAATAATTAAACTAACTTTTGGACCGTTTTTGACCCGATGAAACAATTAATAACCATTGCTCCAAGATCAAATCAAAACCATTTGGACCGTTTTTGACCCAATGAAACCATTAATGACCATTGCTCCAAAATCAAATCAAAACCATTTTCCTTTGCAGATCAAATCAAAATATATTCCACTAGCTAACTACAATTAATTACCATTTCTCCAAGACCAAATCAAAACCATTTCCTTTTGGAGATCAAATCTAAATATATTCCACTACTAACTATTGCAATATAAAAGCGTTCATACACCCATAACCTTGTGCAACCCATTAAAAAGTTACATGCATACCTATTCTTCACACCAATCTAAATATATTCCACTAGCTAACTATTGCAATATCAAAGCGTTCATACACCCATAACCTTGTGCAACCCATTAAAAAGTTACATGCATACCTATTCTTCACACCAATCGAACATACCACCTTTTATTCATAGCGCTCCCAATAAAAAATCACTCTTTGCATACCTATTCTTCACACCAATCGAACATACCACTTTTTATTCTTAGCGCTGCCAATAAAAATTCACTTCTTATGCTCTCCAAAACCCACTCACAATTCGTGGACTTTTAAAACAATTCATTAGATCCAACCAAGATTTTAATTAATCAAGATTTACTGAGTGAAAAACTAGATTAACTCAACTCATTGCACACTATTCCATTTTCACTTTTTTATTTTTAAATAACCATTGAATTTTATTTGTGCAGTTATTTCCTCATCATCATGGGCATGGTAAAAATTAAATCAAATGGGCACTCTTTTTCTCCTCTTTTTTTTGAAATTTCAAAGTTTAATTGTTGATTTTTTTCAAGTGGAAACACTTCATTATTGTGTAGGGTACTTAAACATAAGATTGAACCATAGGTTTTTTTAGGAAAGTATGTTGAGTTAGATTAAGATCAACTCATACATTCATATTAATGTTATTTGATAAAAAAAACACATAAAGATAATTTAAAAACTTACACCAGATGTTAATGAGACATTTATTGGAGGAGATTCCCTGGATTTCTGCATTTCCTTATTTCTGCATTTCTTGCTTCAAGACCCCCTTAAGGCCGAGATAGACTCAATTTTCTTTTTTCTCTTTCTTTCTCTAAACCCTGATTCTTGTTAAAATATTCTTATGGTTTATATTTTCTCCTCCAGTTCCTTCCTTGTTGATTATATCCCTTAAGGAGCTTAGGAAACATGCAATCTTTGGCCATATGGTTTAGATTATTACATAAAAAACATGTAATGTGCGAAGGGAATGGAAGAAATAACTCAAAACTTTTGTTGGTATTCATTTTTTCTTCTTGTTCCATGAAACCTACAATCAACATACTTATGCCGAAAATAATTACATAAAAAACAGTAGGCATAAAATGAACCTTCATACATAGACAAAGAAGATTGCACGATTTTGTAGTTTGTAGCAATATGCCCAAGCTTTTGATATTTAAAACATTTTACCGATCTTGAAGAAGTAGATGATTTTCTTGGTGCAACTTTTGTCTCTTTTGATTGTTGATGTCCTTCTTCCTTGATATTCTTATTTGTACAACCATCTTTTACTATTGGTTGTTTAAAATTTTCTTCCGAACTCACTTCTTCCTTATGGAAGCTAGAATTTGGAGACTTTTCGCTAATCTTTAGCATAGTGGTTTTTTTATTTTAAATCACTTCTTAATGTAGACACTTCAGCTTCCAATATTTTGCATTGAACTTCTTTCTCCTCAGATTCCTTCCTCATTTCTTCTTCAAATTGCCTTCCTCCATCTAGTCGAGCCTTTAATTGAAGGATTTCTTCTTTGCATGTACATTCCATCTCATCAAATATTTGTAGTAGCTTTCATTAGTTTTTGTTTTCAGCTAAGATATTTTTAATTTATACTTCTAGTCCTATTATTTTCCAATCTTCTTCTCTTTCAGAATCTGATTTTTCTGCAAAGGGGATGACTCCACTTCTTTCCAAAAGATCAAACTGAATTGATTGATTATCTTATTCTTCATCATTCCTTATGAGCAAGAAGAGGGATTCTTCTAAATTGGAAATATTCTTCACTTGTTTGTTGCTCTTCCTTTTCTAAGACTACTTCCTCTTATTCTTGTCCATGGACCACGATATGCTATCAAGCAGACATAAACTACTGCGGGGGTGAATCAGTAGCGAAAGGGTTTATTAGCTTTTTTATTTTTTTTACACAAAAACCAAGAATCAATAAACCATCAGCTAACATATGAAACAGACATAAAATCAACATTTAAAAGCACCATGAACAATATCAAAACATGCACTTAAGAGGACAAAAGTGTTCTGGTGGAAAACCCCCTCCAAGGAAAAAAACCACTTACTGGTGTTGGTGCTCAAATATTCTATTATGTGCTGAAATTTTTTCTACATGGAATAGCTAGCACCCACTAGTTGGAAGAATCGACTACTATGATAGTCTACTAGCAACACCAGATATACAAACTCTTCTCTCATGAATCTATGAACACGCATTCGTTGAAATCCACCATGATCAATGAGCCTTGCCCAACACTACTGGACTCTGGAGAAATTTGGTTCCGTTCAGATTTTCCAGCTAGAAGTCCCCCACCTTCTCTACACATTGTTTGCTATGAAGACTAAATGCCTTCAACACCTCCACATGAACCATGTTTCATGAATTTTCAAATTGGGCTCTCAAATATTCTCAACGTGAGAAACCCAACAACCTCTTTTATTTGAAAAAAATTCTAATATGCACACACTAAACTTAGTTATAAATGTACAAATATCCATGCAATGTACTATAGAACTCACTCACTCCATCCATAATATCACTCCATCAATCCCACAGCTCAACACTCTCACACAATTATATGCCAAATTATCCTTAACCCTAACCAAACCAATACCACGAGAAAATACCATGGTTATTCCAATACCAATGAAACATGTACGATGTTAATGCCAATACCAAGGGCACCTGTACCATGGTAATACCAATGCCAAGACCACATGTACCAAGGTAATACCAATACCACGTGCCAACCTGCTCCACACATATACCAACACCATGGTAATGCCAATACCAAGGGAACCGTACAACTGCAAAAGAAACCATATACACAACAATTTTCATGTAAGAAACCAAACAAAAAAATCACAACATTTGACATAAACCAAACACACTCATCCTTCACAAGCCAAGTTTCCACCTATAACACAAACATCTACTAAAAAAACCATACATTCTGCAACCAATTATCAAACACTTGCACCAATTAAATATTTGTAACTCATGCTACCCGGTTTAAGTGAATGGCAACCATCAACACACCATGGCTACATTGTTGACATCAATGCCAACAATAACCATAGCATCAATGCCAACATTTGATATTGAATCTTGTTGTTTGGTTCATTCCATGAACACATTGGTTGATGTTTGAAAGCTAAAAAGCATGAAGAAGAATTATAGTATGAAGATATACCATGCAAAGGGATGTTTACCTCAAAGGGATCATGTAACATAATCTAACATATTGACTAGAGGCTATCATGATTTGGTAACTTTGATAGTGATGAACTATTTATGATATTATTTGACTAACTGGAATAACATATTACATAAATAAAGACTAGAAATATAATAGTTGAATATGTGATTGTTCAGTTTAAACCCAATTCAAATATCACATGCTTCAGTTTACATCATTGCTATTCGATTATAATAATATATGACAGAAATGTGTAAAGGAAGAAACAAATATAAAGTAACAAAATAGCCAAATGGTCATGTTGGTTTTGATGATGAAGAAGTTCCCTTTAACAGATAGATATTGGGGGTTATGATTAGGCATGAATTTATTGATTTGACAAGATACTTTTGAGGACAAAGATATTATAAATTATGATTAATGGAAAGTGATATGAAAAGTGGATATCAAGAACCTTTTCAGGAGGATATATTGAGGAATATTTTGGCTCCATAACATCTAGGAAGGTTGAAGCTCATGAAAGATAAAATGTGTTCTGACATAAGGATCCCTGGAAACTACTACTAAAGATATCCATGGAAGAATAAGTATTTGATGAATGAAAAAAGATGAATCTTATGGTTGTGTCTATCTAGATTAGAGGGAGCAAGGTTATACTCCCTGTTTGAGAGGGAATGAGGATTACCTCTCTGATTCAAAGGGAGAGATGTTGGACAACATATTATCCATGTGTCATGCACTAGACCAAGTCTAACAACCATAAGTATAGTGAAGGCACTAGTAGAGAGAATGGAGGCTTGGATAAGAATATGGGATCAATACTCCTTGAGGATTAGGAATCCAAGATATGAAGTATTCCCATGGAGCTATACCCTTTGAGGATCTGACTATTAGGAAAAATGTTGAGAGGGGGGTGAATCAATATTTTACACACTTCAAATTTCCAATTTCTTATTCTAATTTGTATACACTACTGTTATAAATGGAAATAGAATATGTACGCAATTGTTATTAAATAAACCCATGTATATCCAGATACCTTATCTGATCATTAATTTCATCATTTGTTCAACATTAATTAGTGCGTCATTATTTCATTATTCATCAATTAATCATTAATTATCAGCAGTTAAGAAGAAGATAGAACATCAACACACAAAAACATATGAACAATAGGATTTTAGGTGGAAACACAATGTGGAATAAAACCACCACTGTTTTCGTTTTTGTCTTCTTCCTTTATTAAAAAGAAACTTCTTACAATATTTTACTAGCACATAATATAACCAACATAAAGGCTCCTACCTGAAGAAGGCTACAACCTTCTCTTGTTTTCTAGCTCCTACTGGAAGGGAGCTACAACCCATTTTCTGAAGACTGATATCTTCATCTCTTTATGGATCACTTTTCAGAATGTTTAACAATTCTGAAATAAACTACCCATTTACAAAAACAATCAAATCATTAAATCGATCACTTAATCTGAATCAACTGATGTAACTAGATCAAATCAATTCATAAACGATCATATCAGTGAAAAAACATTTAACAGTATACCAAACCACAAGAATTAGATCTCATCACTAAAAATCTTGATTAATAATGTGTCAGAATGCATATACTACTATTCTGAATAATACTCGTGTATGTACACACCTCCCCTGAAGAAAACCTACATATAGATCTCAAAATATTGATAATTGAATTTGAATCACTACCAACTGAATCAACCATTGAATTACATGCAAAAACCATCACATATCACTGGACCAAATACATATCACCGTACAACAATATCATCACAAGTCAACATTCCATACCATAATCAGTTCAACCCAAACTAAACTGTTAAACGGGGTTGATCATAAGCAAGAATTCGTTTTCAGATAGTAACAATCATAAAAAAACTGATCAAACATCATCAACAATTCATACTACAAAACCCTATCAGATATACACGCCTTTACACAGGACATCCACGTATGTACACGCTTACCATTTTTGACACCTTTGTATAGATTTTGAACTTTTGCAGAATGTATACGCGACTACTAGGAATTTTATCCTCGTATGTATGTGAATTCTCAGAGAAAAACCTTCTTATATATCTGTAATCACTGAGTCATTCCTTTGCTACAACCACAACACACACATTGCAAGCCTTAATATCACACATTCATGTCAGAGTATCATTACCACCACATATCTACCATTGTTAGTCACAATCATAAAATATCAAGAAAGCATATTAATTAGTCTCTACTATTATTTAAGATCTATAGGATCTGAATCTTCTCCATGTTCCTTGCTACACACCTATTTCAGTTCAAATCATTCATCAATTAACCCATAACATGCACACATAGCACTTTTATATCCATCTCCTTATATAGCCTAGGCCTTATCCAATACCTTAGTAATGTTGATGGTATTATTTGATGAGATAAAATATCCATTGTCGCACTCATTACTATGGACCAATACCATGGCAAAGACCCCTGGTATTGATAATACCATAGTGCAAAAAATTTACACAAAATTTCTTTACAATACATGTGTATGCACGCGTATTTCTTCACAGGACCTGCGTATACTTTCCTAAACTTCACCTTTATCATTCCTCTATCTGTGAACTGATCTTCCTTTTTCCATCTCACCTGTCACATTTGTACCAATCTGCATAATAATCATGATACCATAACATCTTTATCAATTAGGTTTCCATTAAGGACAAAACATTATCCATAATGCCAAAAATCTCCCCCTTTTGACTTGATGGAAACCACTTTGGTGTTTGGTCACCACCAATTGTAAATACCTGCAAATACTTTTGTAAACATAC
Organism: Pinus albicaulis; assembly: GCA_034641835.2. NCBI lineage: Eukaryota > Viridiplantae > Streptophyta > Pinopsida > Pinales > Pinaceae > Pinus > Pinus albicaulis. The sequence continues at coordinate 233,132,154 of CM076570.1, read as the reverse complement.
CAATATTCTCTCCCAAGTCACCAAGCTTATCTCCAATAATTATTCTCCAAAAGCGAAGCTTCTCTCCCCCTTTGACATCAAGGGAAAAGGTAAAAACAATGCTGAATGAAGACTTCTTTCTTCCTTTGTAGAGATAAACACTATAAATCTGGCCTACTGAATATGAACACTATATACTTACCATGCTCCCCCTGGGAATATTATGAATCTTCTAGAAGATATCAGAAGATGTAAATGAATCTATGAATCAACCAAATATGTCATTTCCTATCACCAAGGACTCATGCTTAGATCAATCACCCAACACAATGGGGTTACATATTTGAGTCAACATTACATTAAGTGCCCAAAATAATGGGATTATATACATAAATGACTTGACCCCAAAAGTCCAAACATGACTAAATATTATAAGTATTACATCATGGGTCTTTACATTACCTTTACGTCAAGAGAAAAATATGAAATTTATGAAAAAATAAAAGACCTCAATAGTGAGATAGAAAGACCATGATAGTCATGAAAAACCATCATACACCACATAGGATCCAAGTAGTTATAGCGACAACATATTAATAGCCATTCTCTTGAATTCATGAATGTCATCAAGCAATGAAAAATATCAGCATTTAGCAAGTACTTCTCAGGAAACTATAATGCCAACAATGTGTTATTAGAAGCATAAAAAATACTCCCCCTAAGCCTATACTAGCTATTCTCCTATCGGGTCTGATCATATCCATCTCATCAAGTAACAAAGGCATCAAAAGGAACCAAAGCAGTAATTTCGTATTGCAAAAACTCATGAATCATCACAAATCAAGATTAGTTCTAAGTAAAATTTGAACATCATTAAGAGACTGTAACCAATCGTTGTAAGAAAAATAAATAATAACATACCGAAGCATATCAAAAACTTTCCCCGAGTCTTTCCCACTATTTCTTCATATTAGAGAAAAATACGTGACTGTATAGATCAAAACTCGCATATATACAAAACTATTATGCATGTAATCCACGTACATAAATTAAACTATACTAATTTACAGTCTCAAGTCCCCCGAAAGATGAAATATCTGTTAAGATAATTAACATGGTGATAAAGAAAATATAACTCCTAGTTTTTGTCTGAGGTATTCAAAGGAATCATTTTGAAGTGGCTTTGTAAATATATTTGTAACTTTTTCCTTTGAGGGAACATATTCGAATTTGACCTTTTTTGCAAGCACTTGTTCTCTCAAAAAGTGATATTTGATTGGAATATGCTTGGAATTTATTGCATGACAAGAGTTTTAGAAATACTTATAGCACTATTATTGTCACAAAGAATAGGTACGGGTTGAGGACAAGTGATTTGAATGTCTTGCAATGTTTTCATCATCCATAGAAGTTGAGAAAAAAAAACATGCATCAACAACATATTCTTCCTCTACAGTTGATAAAGTGATGGAGCTTTGTTTCTTGCCGAGCCATGATACCAAACGAGGTACCAAATAAAATGCTCCTCCACCAGTACTCGTTTGATCATCAATATTTCCAACAAAATATGCATCTATGTAAGCATGAAGTGCAAAGTATGCATTTTTAGGATACCATAGACCAAGGTATTTAGTTACTTGTAGGTACTTGAATATTATATTAACTTCTTGGATATGTGTTTCTTTATGATTAGATTTAAATCATCCTACAATCCCAACTACATGCATAATATCTGGTCTTGTGCCAATAAGGTAGAGAAATCTTTCGATCATAGACCTATATTCTGGCTAATTAACTGAATGAGAATCATCATTTTGACTAAGATTGCATCCTGTTACCATTGGTGTGCATACATGCTTACAATATTCCATTCCATATTTCTTTAAAATATTCTTGAGGTACTTGATTTGAGAGAGAAATATCCCTTTATTTACTTTTTGAACTTGAAGACCAATAAAGTATGTTAGTTCACCAAGTAGAGACATCTGAAATTCTTACTACATAACTAAGGAAAATTATTGACTCGTGGATTCTACATTAATTCCAAATATGATGTCATATACATAAAAAAAACTATTAAAATTTCATCTGTATCAAATTTTATATATAGGTTGTTGTCTGCAAACCCCTTTTTGAAACCTTTTTGTTGAAGATACTTGTCAATACAATAATACCATGAACAACGACATCAATTTAATCCATACAAAGCCTTCTTAAGCTTTCAAACAAGATTTTTATCATTTCCTAGAATAAAACCTTCAGGTTGTTCAATATACACTTCTTCTAGATCCCCATTTAAAAATGCATATTTAACATCCATTTGAAATAATTTAAAGTTATGAAAGCTTGAAAGTGCAAGAAACATTCCTATGGCTTCAAGTCTAGCTACAAATGAAATTCTTTCTTCAAATTATATTCCTTCCTATTGAGCATAGCCTTTGCATACAAGTCTTGCTTTGTTTCTAATAACTTATCCATTTTCATTTAGTTTGTTTTTGAACACCCATTTTGTCCCAATAAAATTTTTATAATGAGGTCTTGGTACTAACTCCCATGTATGGTTCTTTTTTATTTGATCAAGTTCTTCATCCATTTCCTTAATCCAACATTCATCTTTGATTTACATTTTTAGGTTCAATTGTGGATAGTAAGGCTAAGTAACTGGAATTTCCAACAAGAGTTCTTCTAGTTTGTACTCCAACTTCTTTTTCACCTAGAATTTGAGATTTTGGACTATTTTTCTGAACATAACTTGAAGGAGTATTTTCTTATGTTTCTGTTTTTTCAATTCCTTCTTCTGACGCCTCACTAATTCCCTCTCCTACAACCTTTTCGCATGTTGTAGGAACACGTTGATCATCTAATGGTGCTTCCCTTTTGGTACCTTTGGATGCTTCATCAATGCATTCAACAATATTTTGAAGCCTTTTGTTATAAAATTTATATCCTTTTCTTCTAGAGGAGTATCCAAGGAGAATTCCTTCATCAACTCTAGATTCAAAATTTCCAAGATTATCATCATTATTCTTTATGTAACATTTTCTTCCAAAATTTTTAAAATTTTAGATAGTTGGAGGCTTGCCAAACCATAGCTCATAAGGAGTTTTTATCATTGTTTATTCGAACATGAGATTTATTAAGGATATTCACAACTATATGTGTTTCTTCCCCCCATAAGGTATGAGGCGTTTAGAACTCATCAAGCATGGCACATGCCATTGGTTGGATTGTTCTGTTCATTCTTTTTGCCACTCCATTTTTCTAAGGAGTTTTAGCTATATAAAACTTCCTTTTGATGCCATGTTGTTCACAAAGTTGAAAAAATAATTTGATATAAATACTCCTCCCCTATCAGATCTAAGACATCTAATTTTCAAATCTAACTCATTTTCTACTAGAGCCTTGAAAAATTTAAATTTATCGAATGCTTAATTTTTGTGTTTCAATAAGCCAATCCAACACATTCTTGTAAAACCATCAATGAATAATATGAATTATTGTTCACCCTAAGGGGATTTATTTCCAATAGGACCACACAAATAAATATGAATAAGTTCAAGAGGCTTACTTGAAGTACCTTCTTTAGCATTAAATTGAAATCTAAATTGCTTACCGAATTGACATGATTTGCATATGTTATTTTATGGTAGGGAGGTGTTAGGCAAGTCACGAACTGCTCCCATTCTTCTTGACTTGTGTAATTGAGTGAAGCTTAGGCGTCCCAATATTTTGTGCCAAAGCCAACTTTCTTTTGATTTTCTTAATTAACAATTCTCTTGGCCACCTTCCAATACATAGACATTTCCTGGATTTCTTGTTCCCTTTATTTTGATATTACATGTATCGCGATTCTATACCACACAATTATTTGATCTGAAAACAACCTCATGCCCTCAATCACACATTTGACTAAAACTCAACAAGTTACGTCTTAATCCATCAATAAAAAAAAAATTTCCAGCCTTAACCTTCTTCTTTATAAATACAATTCCTTTCCCTTTGATAACAATAGGTGATTTATTTCCAAAGGTTACACTCTTTTCTTTCTTTATTTAATTAAGGGACATAAACTTGTATTTGTAACCTTCCATATGCTTTGAACGCCCGCTGTCAATGTACCACAACTTTTCTTGATCTCCTGCAAACAAAGCTAAACCACAATTTTCATATTTATGGTTTTCTTTTTCCATACTTTGGATGTTATTGCCTTTTTTTCATGCTGAGGGGATGGTCTCATTCTGATTATGCATTCAGTTTCTCTATGCCCAAATTCATTTCAAAAATAACATTTTGTTTAATATTGGAGAGGAGAGAAAGAATTATAAGAGTATTTCTTTGACCCAATATCATTATTTTGTTTTCTTACTTTTCTAGCCATGATAGTTTTATAAGTGACACATTGCACAACCTTATGACCAAAATTATGAAAATTGAAGCATTTCCCATTGAATTAGAAGTTCCTAGGAGTATAATACCTTTTTGGGTAGCTTATCCTTTGATTGTGCTAAGGATGTTTTACTTGAGAGACATTTGATCCCTCATTCCTTTGCTGAGAGATGGAATTTTGATGACTGCTTCCCTTTACTGCATTGAGATAGCTTCCTCTACCTGTTTCAAAACAATTTATAGTCTTTGATGATTATCCATTGTATCCAAGACTTGTCTTTATTAGAGGAGAGCATTGTAATTTGATGATTTCTTCTAAGCTCTCAGATCCTTTAGAAAATATAAGATTTAGACCCTTTGTTTTCTCAAGTTCCTTTCTTAGATTCACTATTTCCAGTTCTAGCTTTTCATTGTGCCCCCCCTTTTCTAGAATTTTTTTCTTCAAGACTTCTTCAGCTAATTTAGCTTCTTCTAGACGAATTTTAGGCTGATATATTTCTTCAATGAGATTATCCTTTTCTTATAGGGCATCCATAAAAACATCATTAGACTCATCAATGAATTTATCTTAAAATTCCATAAGGAATGGATATTCTTGATCAGATTCAACATCGGTAGCCTTTGAAAGACCATCACTATCTTCATGTCTATAGAAAATTTATTATTTTTAAACCTTACTATAAAATTTACTTTTGCAGAATAATTCTGTTTCTCATGGTTTTATTTATAAAGGCATTTAACAACACAATGAACAACTCTTCCACAAGAAAAGTATTTGAAGGGAAGCTTACCTCTAAATCTACCAGTTCCTATTTCGAGTTTCTTTGTGAAATTCGTCTCTTCCTCATCTGATATGTAACCTGATTTCTTAAGCTCATAATTTTATTTTCCTTTATAAGCAGCTTTGAATGTCACATCTCTGATATCTGATGGACCCCCTTTTATCATTTCATAGGTTGTTAACATCCCATGAAGCTATTCAATAGTAAGATTCTTCAAATTCTGCATTTCTTCAATGGCATAGACTTTTGAATCAAATTTTGGAGTTAGAGATATTAGGATTTTCTCAACAAGAATTAAATACTTTACTTCATCACCAAGGTTTCTCATTTAGTTAATGATCTCATTTACCCTAAGAAAGAAACTTGCAATACTTTCATCACTATGCATTCTGAGAGTTTCATATTGAATTTGAAATATTTGAATTTTTGCACTCTTTACCTTAGTTTCACCTTCATAAATTTAGATGATCTTGTCCCATATATCCTTTGTGGTATTTAGCTACATGACGTTCACAAATTATGATTCTGCCAAGCTTCACAAAAGAGCATTGACAAATTTTGCAATGGTCTCATATTGTTTCTTTCCTACTTCATATGTGGGAATGGAGGATGGATATTGATAGTCTCCTTCAAAAAAATTTGCAAACATCAGCTCCAAGTAATTGCAGATATGCTTCCATTCTAACTTTCCAGAAAACCAAGTTCGTTCCATTAAACAATGGTGGTTGGATAGATTATACTCCCTCTTGATTTCTCATCTTGATGAATCTCCCTTTAAGCGATTAAGCTTCTTCTGAAGAACCTGCTCTGATACCAATTGTTATTAAAAATAATTAAAGGGGGGGTTAATTTGTATTTTAGACACTTAAAATTTCCAATTCCTTGTTCTCATTTGTATACACTACTGGAATAAATGGAACTAGCATATGTACGCGACTGTTATTAAAGAAACCTGTGTATACCCAGACTTATCTAATCATTAATTTCATCATATTTTCATAATTAATCAATGCAACATTACTTCATTATTCATGAATTAATCACTAATTATGAGCAATTAAGAAATTGATAGAACATAAACACACAAAAACCATATGAACAACAGGATTTTAGGTGGAAGACTAATCTGGGAGAAATCCATCGTTGTTTTTGTCTTTGTACTCTTCTTTTATCAAAAAGAAACTTCTTACAATCTGGTACTGATGCAGACTCTAACCAGCACACAGGATCCTACCTACGGAAGGCTACAACCTTCTCTCATTTTCCAGCTCCTACTAGAAGGGAGCTACAACCACCTTTCTCAAGATTGTTATCCTCAACTATTTTTGGATCACTTTTCATAATGTTTCAAACTGGATCCACTCCCAACAATTCTAAAATCAACTACCCAATTACTAAACTAACTGAATCATTAAAACAGTCACTGAATCTGAATAAACCAATGTAACTAGATCAAATCAATTCATAAAGGAACATATTAGTGCACATCCATTAACCAATAGACAAAACCATGGGAATAAGATCCCGTCAGTGCAGATCCTTATCAATCATGTCTCAGAAGGTATATGCTATTGTTCTAAATAATACCCGCGTATGTATGTGCCTCCCTTGAAGAAAACGTGCATATAGATCTCAAAATACTGATGACTGAATATTAATCAATGTCACACTGAATCAATCACTGAATCATATACTGAAACCATCACATATCACTGAACCAATTACATATCACCATACAAAAATATCATCAAAAGTCAACATTCGATACCATAATCAGTTGAACCCAACCTGAACTGTTAAACACAATTTATCATAAGAAAGACTTCATCAACATACAACAAAAATCATAATAGAACTAATAAAACATCGTAAATAGTTCATACTACAAAACCATATCAAATATACACATATTTTACATATAAAGTTTGTGTATGTATGCACTTTCCTTGTTTGAAACCTATGTACAGATTCTGAACTTTCGCTGAATGTATACGCGACTACCCAGAAGTTGATCCACATATTTACGTGACTTCTTAGAGAGAAACCCACATATTTACATGACTTCTCAGAGAGAAAACCATGTATGGATTTTTAATCACTGATTCATTCATTCACTGCAACCAAAACACACACTCTGCAAGCCTTACTATCACACATTCATGTCAGAGCATCATTACCACCACAAATCTATCATTGTTTGTCATAATCATAAAATATCAACAAAGAATATTCATTAGCCTCTACTATTCTTTCAGATCTATCATATGTGAATCTTCTTCGTGCTCCTTGGTGCACAACTGTTTTAGATCAAATCATTAATCATTTAAATGATAACTTGCACACATAACAATTTGATCTCCATCTACTTATATAGCTTAGGTCTTAGCTAATACCTTAGGTCAATCCCTTAGTAATGTCGACGGTATTCTTTGAAAAGATAAAATATTTGTTGTTTCTCTCATTACTGTGGAAAAATACCATGGTAAAGACCCTTGGTATTGATGATACCATGGTGCATAAAATGTATGCGACTTTTCTTCTCCATACCTGTGTATGTACGTGGTATTTCTTCATAGGATCTGCGTAGACTTTCCTAAAATTCACCTTTATCATTCCTCTGTCTCTAAACTGACCTTCCTTTTTCCATCTCACATGTTACATCTGTACAAACCTATATAATCATCCATCTACCATAATTTTTACATTTGTATCAAGTAGTTTTCCATCAAGGATAAAATGTTATCCATAATGCCAACACTGACAAGGTTATCCAAGATAAGAGTAGTCAAAGAGGACCAATATTCTTTGAGGATTTAGAATCCAAGATAAGAATAGTCCTGCAATAACATACCTGGTGAAAATACAGATGAGGTATGTGCCTTAAGAGTTAGAGCTTGTTAGTCAATTCCCTGTTATATTACAATTTTGGTCTTCATGTTGACGTTTAAAAATTTCTTATCAACCCAACTCTTCTTATGAGAATATTTGAATTTGAGAGTATCCTTGTACCAGTTGTGGAATATGAATACCTCCCTAGTTAAGATGAAGTGTTGGAAAATGTAACTAGGTTTGGTCTTCATAATTAGTATGTTATGTATTTCATGTAAAAATAAAAAGAAGAAGAAAAAATATTATTTTTCAATCATGGGTTTCATGATCAAGCCAATTTGTTAATTAGGTGAAGCATGTTCTTCATGCTTATAGAGTTTTATAAGTCAAAATAATATCTTCCATAATTCATATTATTGTATTAGAGTCAAGTACCATTTGGACTATGAAAAAAAAAAGAAAAAAAAAATTATTTGAGTAAAAATTGCGAATTTTTTCCCTGCAAGACCTAGTTAGCCCTTCTTGGAAAATTCAGCCTTAGAAGGGACCCATTCGACCACTTGGATGTGTATAAATAGAGGATAGTTTGACCACATTTGAATACAGGAAATAACATTAGTTTGACCACATTTGAATATAGGAAATAACGTTTGATTTCTATGGCAAGAAGAAAGAAATATACCAACAAAGAATCCTAAAAAGAAGAGTGAAGGTTGAAGGAAGAGAGAGAGAGAGAGAGAGAGAGAGAGAGAGAGGGTCTAAAGATTAATTTTCCACCCTAAATATCTCACACGTGCAAAGTTGCAGGGAGATTTAAAGGGCCGAAATTCAGTTGCAGGGGTCGCAAATCAGAGATTTGACCATATTTGGAAGGCTTTGACTTGAATTGACTTTGACTTGTTGGAAGGTTTTGGAAGGAGGGCTAACTTAGGTCTTATGGGAGGACTTGGTCTTGGTTTTTGGGTCTTGGATTTATCAATTTTATATGATTGTATAAGAAGAGAATATTTTTACTGGGTTTTTCCCTTGGAAGGGGTTTTTCCATGGCTTGGAGCCTACATCTTGTGTTCATTTTCTTTTTTTGATATTCATGGTTTATGTTTTTGGTAATTGTTTGACAAAAATAACATAATAAAAGTAATAATATTCCAACATAAATTCACAAGGAATTATCAAATAAAGAGAAATCACCCTAACTATTGCTCTATTGATTTCTCAACAGTATTGGATGGTGGAATCTCAACAATATAATTATCATGTGTGTGGACTTAGATGGGTCTAAAGAGTTGTTGAAATAAATACATGTAGAAGTGTATGGTGACACATGTAGGGGTGTGTGGTGGTCACTTCTATGCTTATAACACAACACATGAAATCACATGTACTCATGACTATTTTCTAACACTCTTCAAGGACTTACATAGATCTATGATATTTTGCAATTATTTCCAGAAATTTGAGGAAAAGCTTAAGTTACCTGCTTTACCTCTTGAGCTAGTTTTTGTATTGGTCCCATATCAATGACATGCACTACATTTATTGGGTAGTGGTTGAAAATATCCACGGGGGCTTCACTCAATGAACCTATAACATATCACGTCCAATCATAACATATTAAACAATACCCTTAATTTGAGTACATATTGGAAAATACCTCTAAAATTCACATTATTTAACCCCCTACCAATTTAAACCCAATACACCTTTGGAATTTAAAAATCCCCTAGTTTCACTATATATTTTAGGTATCCATTTCTTCATTAACATTTTTTTATACCCCTTTATATTTTTTCATTAACTTTGAGCTCCATTTTTTATACCTACCAATATAGAAACCCTTTACCCCCTATATATCCCCCAATATATTATTCAGTTTTTTCCTCGTTATATATCCCCCAATATGAACCCACATTTTATGGTATTTCTCTCATAGTGAAGCCCCCGTGAAAATATCTAACAATGGTTACAATTATATATTGGTTTCTATAGATTACTTCATAAGATGGGTATAGGTGATCCCATAGAGATCTTCATCCACTTCGCATATTGTTAGTTTTTTAGAAGATCACATCCTCATGAAGTTTGGAGTTCCATAGAGAAATACAATAAATAATTCTAGTGTCTTCAAGTCAATTTAATTGGTATCATTCTACTCCTAATACAACATTACATAGTCCCATTCAACTAATTATTACCTATAGGTAAATAAGCTAGTAGATTCCAATAATAGGAACCTTATAAGAATAATAAGGATGACTATAGGAGATAAAAAGTGAGCATGGGATAAATATTTCAAGTATGCACTATGGGCTAACTGTATCACTTAAAAGCATACAATTGGTAAGAGTCAATTTGAGATTGTTTATGGTTTGGTTGAAGTCTTGTTGGTAAACTTGACGTTTCTAGTGTACAAGATGTTGGAGTAGTTAACAAATAACAAAGATGTATTTCAACAACATATCTATCATCTAATATAGTAGGATGAAGAGAGGCATGTCACATATACCTATTTTTCAAAGTATCAAGCATATATTTTAAAGGAATTTGACCGCAATGCTAATTGGAAAGCATTCACAGTTGGGGATCTAGTATTATGATGGGAAAAAATAAACGAAGGTCCAGGAAACCATGGCAAGTTAAATATTCTTCGGTTGGTTTCATATTACATTGAGATCCAAGTAGGATAAAAAAATTTCATCTATACAATTTGGATAGGAAGATGGAAGCATTGCTTGTAAATGGGAAACAATTGAAATTTGATTTTTAATAACAATAAATAGATAAATAAAAGAAAATAGTCACGATAAGGAAAATTAAATAAATTAGGTTTTGGGAATTGCTCTTTAGTTTAGGTAGTCTCATTTTCCACTTTTTCATTATATAGTCAATGGGACTTATGTTTTTGCAATATTTTCACTTATGCTCTAGAAGTATTTCTTACCACATATCTTCTTGTTGTAGTTGCTGCAATCCCCTCCAAAATGTTTCCTGCCTACACATTTTGGATCCTGCTTGTGATCATGTCATCTTTCATTTAAATAAATTAATATCATGCTTGGTCATGTTGTCTAAGTGTTGAAGTATTCCCTTAGGAATCCTAAGTGTCGAACTACTTCCTTTCACATGCCTAGCTCTTGATGCTTTCGTAAGTCACACTAATTCTAAGCAAGCCTTTCACACTTCTTGGAGATAGTGGATCAAACTCCTTGTCATCAAGAACTGTGGACTCCCTAGTGATAGTCAGTGTGCACTTCTTAGAAGAAAGATAATGCATATCTTTTTGAGACATATTTATTGAGAAGAACCTAGAGATAGTCATTATGTAGTTCCCAGAGTTAGTGATTGTGCACTCCCTGTTGAAATTCACTGCACATTTCTTGTGAACAGTGAGAGAACACTTCTTCAAGTCATTGTTGTCACACTTCTAGAAGCATTTAAAAATCCATAGATCGTTTTGAAATTCATCATTTTCTTTGGAGATCTGTGCATTCTTTAAGCACAAGGATCATTCTTAGTTGCAAGTGCACCATTCTCTGGGTGTGTTTCTCAACTGTCATTTTTTCTTTCTTTTTATTTCACACGTGTTTCTTTTTATTTCAAAAGTTTCATTTTTGCTTTCTCTTTCTTTTTCAAGTGGACCTATTTTTCTTTCTTTTAGTCTTGCATGTGTTTATTTCACCCATCTTGTTAAGAACACCTTGGTGCACATTTTTAGGCAGCTCTAACACACTCCCTTGCATTAATTGATCCTATCTATAACAATAACATGCAATTGAAACACCCCCATGGCATAGAATATATTTTGATTGCATTCGACACTTGTGTCATAAATTATTTGTAATATTCCTTTTTCAAGAAATTTCTACAACAATGAGAATATCTCAAGATATTCTAAAGTTAGAGCTCCATCAATAAGCAAGCAAAATAATGGTGTAGCTACAACACTCAACTCATAAAAACATGAGAGAAATCCATAGCCTTCTTATTAAATAATAGCAGCAATAATAGAATACAATATCTTGAGAAAAATGATATTCAAGATGAGCAATGCTCAACCTCCAAGAGGAAGTACATAAATCATGATGAAAACACTTCTATACAAGAGAACTCAAGCTATGACTGTGCAGTTCATGAAGGGAAAATGCTGCATAATAGTGTCAATACACAAATACGTCAATATGTTGCTCAAATACAATAGGGGGAGCGATATCTCAACCCTTGGAAACAATAATATACAATCCCTAAAAGGATTGGCTGTAAAACATACAAAATGATAATTCTATAGAAATGCCGGAGTTGCTGGGTAGCTGCAGCAACTCAGAAATAGAACTGGATGGAGATGGCTAAATCTGATGCCCAAACTATATGTGCCACCTCCAATAGATCTTTCAAGTTAAAGTCTAATCCATTCATCAAATATCTCTTCCTCAAATACTCTACAAGAGCCCCACTGCAAATTATCTTATCAAAATAACGCAGTCACTGGATGGAACTGCAATGTAGGGCTATGGAATGAGTTGGCCTTGATGCCAAAGTCTACAATAATCTTCGGGATGCCTTCAAACTGATATCCCAAAGGAAAGAGGGACTCCTCCTCTAAAAAATAGCTGAAGGGGATGGTGTAGTGAACCCTCACTGCAACACCCATCAACACAACATTAATCTGTTGCAGAAATAACGCTATCTTGATGGAGGATGCTTGGCCTCAAGCCTGGATGTGAGGAAAATAAAGAAAAATCCCTCAAGATACCTCTCAATAAGGATAAGGAATCCTAAATAGGAATTACTCCGGCAATTCTTGCTAAGCAGCAAAGAATGCACAATTGTCTAATGGACAATTGAGATGAATAAACATAAGCATGAGAAACAATGGTTGCCTTGTCCTCCTTTTAAACAAATGAAAGCCCATCTCCATGGGTCCCACTCCTTTAGGGTTTCCTCCACCAAATATCCTCTTCCTCATTCACATTGCGCTGGCTTCCTAAGTAAGCCACTCCTCCTATGGCAGTGTTGTTGACTTGGTCAAACTTGACCTTGTCCACTTGCAAATAACTTTGTTCACACATGAGGGTGTGAAAACCAGCTCCAATGATGATCCCATTTTATAATATGAGGGATTTTATTGAGAATATTATTATGCATGGGCCTCCTTACCCATTTATTCTCCTCCTAGATTAAATAAGAAAAAATTAATGTTCCAATTATCTGCATGAATATTTTGGAACATTACAGTCCTCCACTCCAAAATGTTGCTTGTCCCCAAGAAACTACAAGGATAGAAGTGGATAGCCTCTCCTCAAGCAATGTAGTCTATAATGTGTTGAGGAACATCTTCCTCATGTGGATCTCCCATCCCCAAGCAATGATCCAGGCAAAATGAGTTACATCCCAACTAGGCAACTCCTGGAAACTGTCTTCCACCTTTGGCTCCGGAAAAGTAGGTGGGATGAAAATATGCTCATGGTAGACAATGTAGCCTACCCCATGCTATCCTCCTCTCCACTCATGATAAGTGTAGATAAAGTGTTGATCTTGGGCTACAAAATACTTACCCTCAAGTGGAAAGATGAAGACTAGATCCCCAAGGACCTCTCTTCCAACGCTGCAAATCATGCTGGCCCAAGTCTCTCCATATATGATGAGTTGGAAGTCATCATCATATCACATCTCATTCCTCATATGGCTCACCTCATAATGAAAAAAATGAGCTATTGTAGTGGCCATACCATATCCCATGCTCCCTTTAGAACATCTGGTTTAAATTGTGTGGGAGTTTTCTCCCTCCAAGGACACATCCACCCAATGTGTCTCTCCTCTAGTCATGCTCCCAAGAAAAGCTCTAGCAGTATCCATCAAGGGAACCATAAGGAGAATCATGCTGGCTACCATGTGTAGTAAAGGAGAAGGACAATGGTCCCTCAAATGTAGCCAACACAGCTTGACTCTCCACTGCCATAGAAATAAAATGATGGGTGGCCTCCCCACCATTTTCTTGCTGCCCCAATGTCCTGGAGAAGGTGAATGATGTCATCTATAATGTATGTATGTTATCCATGCGAAATTTCCTCCCCATCTCCTCTTAGGGAGTGAACATCCACAATGGCCTCATGTAGACCATCAAATCTAGAAGGAAGAATATCCTTCCTTTGAGCAAATCCCTGCACATGTATGGTTAAGAGATACATATATAGAGATAAATCAATATGCAAGCCAACAATACTCTTACCATATGTTTTGCTCATATAAATGGAGTGGCTCATATATGAGTCTCCCCTCATACTCAAAGGTAAAAAAATTAACTGTGCTAACTCCTCCATCTCCTCATGATCCATGGAGTGCCTCCTCAAGTTCTTTAAGTGGTCCTTCCCACAAGAAGGAAAGAATTGTAATGTGGCCCTCATGGTTAGCCCATGGTTTCTCCTAAAATTTACAACATGTATAGTAAGGAGAGTCATGCTCCCAATGGGCATCCTCAATCTCAAGCCCACTCTCCAATAAAAGCCTCCCATGAACATAAACATAGTAACAATACATGGAAGCATAGTACAATAAGAAAAAGTTGCCAAATGACAACCAGAAAGTGGATCAAGGTCCCACACAAGGAACTAGCGTAGTGCATGCCCTTCTTGCATCAAATCAAACAAAAACAAGTGCTCCTCTAGCCACTTGTTTGTTTCCACAATCATCCTACAAGATGTGAACATGAAAGTAAAAAAGGGTGTCAATGGTGCACACCAAAAATCATGTGGCTTTCCCCACAAACCACCAATGAGATATCCAATCTCAATGCTACAAATGGCTCCAAGTACATCATGATACAATATGCGAGAAGGAATAATCCTCCTTGGTACAATATGATGCTCATAAAAAGACAAGAAGTACAAAACATAAGGTGGAATTTTACATTCTCCATCATGCACTAGAAGACTTGAGCTGAAATGGCTCAACTAAAAATGCTCCCTTACTCTCCATTAGTAGGAAGGTGGCTGTGACATCCTCTCCATCATCATTCAGGCTTTGCATCTCTCCATATTCTGAAATATGTCTTGCTGAATGCCCTCCCAAATGAACTCCTCTGCCAAGGCAAGATATGCATCAAAGTGCATGGAAAAGAAGTCCTCCTGTGCTGCATGCAACAAATTCTCCTTGAGACTAGAATATCTAGTCAAGAAGAATCTGCCATAGGAATATATGACAATATCATCCATCATATACTCATCATCTCTACCTGGGTCATCTAGAATCATGCATGCATCAAGATCCTTAGAGTACTCAACTAAGAGTTGAGATCTCCAGTAAGGATCAATCCTCCTAAGAGACAACGTTGGTGATCTGGCATGTGTAGCTCTCTTCATGCTGCTGTCTGCTACTTTGACATCCCCCATGCCAAAGTTTTCCTCCAAACTATTCACCTCTCCAAAATCCAAGAGCAGTGAATCCAAAGACAAAATGTCTCTCATCAATGATAGATCAGGTGGCCTCCCTCGTGGAATGCCTCTATGCAGTGAGACATCAATGTCAAGAGTGGACTGTACATATGGTTGGGAAATCTTTCCCTTGCTCTCACAGCACAATACAATCTTCCTCCTCTTTGCACTAGCTCTCTGAAATAGAGAAGGGTGTGTGCCTATCATACCCGATGCTGCTCTTCCTCCCTTCCTCCTTCTCCCAGCTACAGTGATGCATAATCAATGAGACAATCATGTTGCTCATGGATTATGCTTGGACCTCCATGTATGAGATACTGGGGACTTCCTTGCAAAGCTGCAATAATCCCTCTAGTTGGAGCAAGAGCTCCTCCTTCCTCTGCATGAGGTACTAGATCAACTCTAGAATTGACAGCGTTGTTGCCCTCAGCTCTCTCAACATGATTGGGCAATTCTCCGCTGATTGGATCCTCTTTTGAAAAAGAGATCCCTTTGCCTCCTTGTGCCAAAAATGAAGATCTTGCCTCTAAATAAGCATCATGCAAGATATCAACCTCCTTCTTAGCTTTCTGCAGTGATTCTGAGTCTATGGCTTCCTTCATCACATGCAAGGGTTTTGTTTGTTTGAATGTGTTTTTTCCCTTCACATGTGTTTAAGAATTTTCTCTACCAAATCTCCTTATCAAGGTTCTAATGAAAATTTCATAGGAAGAGGTATTTACATTTTTCAAAGTAAATGACTCAAATAACCACCATGCATAGACCTTACCTCCCAAGTGCAGCGTTGCTACTCTGATGGCTTCATCTTCAGGAATCTGATGCTGCTACAGAAAGGTGTCTAGCTCTTCTATCCAAGCCCTGGCTGAACAAGTAGGGGAACCATCAAAGATAGATAGAAAAAATCTATCCTCATCATGTTGCTTGCTCCTCCTCACCATGATCTTTCAAAACTCTATAAAAGTAATATGATCTCTAAACCTATGGGTTTGAGATTCATACTCATGTAAGAAACCTCTAAGAGTCCCTCTCTTTGGCATTTATTTTCCTTCTTCTTCTCTCATGGAAAGACTGGCCATGTTATTACGCTGTGTATCATAGGGTGTAGCTACATGCTCACATCCCCTACAAGAAAATCTAGAGTTTGACTCAGTTTCAAACCCTCTTGGAGATCCTGAACAAATCTCCCTCATCTTCTCAAATTCTTCATGAATGCTCAGTATGGATCTTGGAAGAAGCTTTGCAAGCTTATCTCCCTCTTTCTCTCCATAAAATGGAGTCTTCATCTTCTCTCTCTCTTTGATACCACTGTAAGGTTCCCTTTTTAGGAATATCAAAATTTTATTCCAGAGATTGACTGCAGGGGCATTTACTGGATATGTCACCTTTGAAAAAGGATGAGATCCAGAGGCTATCTAGCCATCTGCAAACTCTATCTATAGAGTTTCAAATATCCCTCCTTCATGGATTTATCTCTTTGGCTTGAAGCCACAGGCTGAGCCAAAGATCATGCTCTGATACCACTGTAATATTCCTTTTTTCAGGAAATTACTACAACAATGAGAATATCTCAAGATATTATAAATTTGGAGCTCCAGCAATAAGCAAGCACAATAATGGTGCAACTGCAACACTCAACTCATAAAAAAATTAGAGAAATCCATATTCTTCTTATTAAATAATAGTAGCAATAATATAATACAAGATCTTGAGAAAAATTATACTCAAGATGAGCGATGCTCAACCTCCAAGAGAAAGTACATAAATCATGATGAAAACACTGCTATACAAGAGAACTCAAGCTATGACTGCGCAGTTCATGAAGGGAAACTGCTGCATAATAGTTTCAATACACAAATATATCAATATGTGGCTCAAATACAATAGGGGGAGCGAGATCTCAACCACTGGAAACAATAATATACAATCCATAAAAGGATTGGCTGCAAAATATACAAAATGGAAATTCTATAGAAATGCCGGAGTTGGTGGGTAGTTGCAACAACTCATAAATAGAACTGAATGGAGATGGCTGAATCTGATGCCAAAAATATATGTGCCACCTCCAATGGATCTTTCAAGTGAAAGGTTGATCCCTTCATCAAAGATCTCTCCCTCCAATACTCTGCAAAAGCCCCACTGCAAATTCTCCTCTCAAAATAACACAATCACTGGATGGAATTGCGTTGTAGGGCTATAGAATGAGTTGGCCTTGATTCCAAAGTCTGCAGTAAGCTCTGGGATGCCTCCAAACTGATATCCCAAAGGAAAGAGGGACTCCTCCTCTGAAAAATAGCTGAAGGGGATGGTGTAGTGAACCCTCACTGCAACACCCAGCAACACAACATTAATCTGTTGCAGAAATAACACTGTCTTGATGGAGGATGCTTGGCCTCAAGCCTGGATGTGAGGAAAATGAAGAAAAATCCCTCAAGAGACCTCTCAATAAGGCGAAGGAATCCTAAACAAGAATTCCTTCGGAAATTCTTGCTAAGCAGCAAAGAATTCACAATTGTCTAATGGACAATTGAGATGAATAAACATAAGCATGAGAAACAATGGTTGCCTTGTCCTCCTTTTAAACAAATGAAAGCCCCTCTCCATGGGTCCCACTCCTTTAGGGTTTCCTCCACCAAATATCCTCTTCCTCATTCACATTGCGTTGGCTTCCTAAGTAAGCCACTCCTCCTATGGTAGCGATGTTGACTTGGTCAAACTTGACCTTGTCCACTTGCAAATAGCCCTGTTCACACATGAGGGTGTAAAAACCAGCTCCAATGATGATCCCCTTTTATAATATGAGGGATTTTATTGAGAATATTATTATGCATGGGCCTCCTTACCCATTTATCCTTTTCCTAGGTGAAATAAGCGAAAATTAATGTTCCAATTATATGCATGAAAATTTTGGAACATTACATTATTTCATACTAACTATCATACTTGGAGATAAATGTCATTTTATTGTAGCTTCAATAAACATATGTTGGTTTTGGGTATTTTGAATATTTTTTTCATAAAAGTGATTGTATATGTGTGTGTGATCATGATCAAGGCCTATTTGAATGCTCTCTCTCTCTCTCTCTCTCTCTCTCTCTCTCTCTCTCTCTCTCTCTCTCTCTCATCCTACTTATCTTACACTTTATCTTACACTTCATTAATTTTGGGACTCTTTCTTGTCTTCACATCTGGCATAAACCTTTGATCATGCTTGCCCTTAATCTCAAGTTATGAGTGCACTATGCACTCCCAAGACCTAGAAATCACTATGTTACAACTTACCACTACATTTTGTGCCCATCACAAGGTCTCTCTCTCTTCATTCCACATTGATCATATCTAGAGCATAGTGACACAACTCCTTGTTGCTTACACCTGCTCACTATGAAAATACTTAATGAATCCTTACTTAATTGCACATTGCGAACTCTTAGTGGATTGTAGGGTCATTCTTTACCCCCTTATAGTAGAAACCTATGCAATACGAAGATAATCCTTCTTTATAATTGCACACTATGGATCCTTAGTGAGAAATATTGTCACCCTTGTCTCCTATACTTTTCCTCTACATAAAGCCTTGATTAGCCTTCCCTTCATTACGCATTGAGTAATCCTAGTGGACATTAGGTTCATCCCTTAGCCTTTGCATTGAAAACCTGCACAATACCTAGAATTTCCTCCTCAATAATTGCAAATTGTCCCATCACAACTAGCATATTGCATGAGAAAACTAAGGTAACATAGGTGATTTTTGGATTGATATTGTCTTTCCATGAATGAGTTTCATTTGTAGGTACTATCATCTTAATATGGAAGATAATGTTCAAGGAGGTCATAAAGAAGTGGTTTCAAAAGGACACTTATGGACATAATACACAATGTTTCTATCATGCAGGAGAAAATGAATCTTGGAATATAACAAAGATATGGAAACCCATGTTGACTTATAAGGTTCCAATACTTAACCTGGAAAAATGTATATAAATATATTAATCAACTTACAATATGACCTGTTGAATCATTATAGGATTTTGCTGAATGATTTATTCACATTTGTTATGAATTATCTAAAGAAGATGTGGATTAGGATTTAATGAATGAAAAGTTTCAATGTTTTTTTCTAATATCCTTGAAACAATTTGAGTCTGAATCCCTAGATGATTTTGTTCTTACAACTTATATAGATCCTGAGGCACCTCCAATTTCAAAGAAGAAACTCACCACCTATTTTTTCACTTCTCCTTCTTTCTCATTACCAAACAAAGCGGTCCCTCATATTGATGTTGACATTGGGAAATATGGAAACAAATCACTGATCCACTTATGCAGCCTTCATTTCCTTGCATGATAAAGATCTTATCCATAAAATATTTAAATTTTATAATATATTCGTGGAGCCTAATGTGAAGGTTGACCCCTTGGTTTCCAAAGTTGAAATTAATATTCATAATATAAATCTTGAATCTGATATGATCGAAAGTATTTCTTATTCAAGGGATATCTTTCATCCTCTATGATCTACATCTCATGGCTCTCTCTACCTCCATTCACTTGATCAATCTACTCCACCAAGAATTTCTTTGGATACTATTGATTCTAAATTTGTCGATTCAAATGGTGATCGTTTATAAGGTGGACATATATCACAAGTAGAGGAGCATAAGGATGAAGGCACACTTTATCTCTCTTCCATATTTCAAATTCCTCTGTGTCTAGATGGTGCTTCTACATTCTCCACCGATCAATAATCTAGTGATATTGGAACACAATCAAATGAAGTCAAACCTCTCAACCAATATGAAGGATTGGGAAACCATCATCCTAATGACAATGAATAAATTACTATATATGGTGATTAATGCCCATGTACATTGGCCAATCTCCCTATTTATCAAGAAAATTTATATTTGCAAGGCTTAGATCTGAAATTTGATTTGATCATAGAATAATTTCTCACAATAATTTCTTCCAAATGTCACCATCTAGGTATATTGTGGATATTTTTAGGGGATTTATATTGATGAATCCAAAAGTCACAAAACCCTATTCATGGATGACGAATATGTGACAACCCTCATGATCCTGCAAAGGAAATGTTTTCGCGGTTGCAAGAAAAATTTGGATACATAAGTCGTAATGTGAATCTCCTCATGTAAACCCTGAGAAATAATCTTGAGTTATTCAAAGAAGACAAGGTTATAACACAAAGGATCGATTAGAGGGGAGATCAAGAGATCAAGGAGAAATAAAGAATAAGCTGAATAAAGGACCCAAAAAATATCAATCCAATTCAAGTGTCATGAACCATTCATAGTCCCTATTCAAAATGTAAGTGAATTTCAATATCAATCCATACCAAGGTGATATAGATTATTGGAAGCTAAATCATTGGTTGCAACAATTATAATTTTATTTCAGTGTTCATCATATAAAAGAAGAACAAAATATTTAATGTGCATGATTGAAATTCGAGGGCGATTCCCTTACTTGGTGGGAAATCCACACAAAGACCTTGAGGTTGTATGGAGATCCTCTAGTGACTAGTGGGAGGAATTTAAATCCCTTATGAAGTCAAAATTTTACCCTATCAGGTATGTAGACGACCAGTGGATCTAGTGGCACTACTTAGCGTAGAAGTAGGGGCCGAGTGTGCAGGAGTACACCACATAGTTCAAAAATATGGACATAATGTTGGGTATCTCCCAAAAGAATCCATATGTACTCCTCAAGTACTTGGGGGGTATACACCTCCACCAACGAAATAAAGTGATGCTATTCAATATCAGATCAATGGATAAGGATTGTATACATGCATAATACTTGGAGGATTGTATACAGGCATATACAATCATGTGTATCTATGTAGAAGAAGAACTAGGATGCTTCTAAGGAGGGGAAGAAGAAGTAGAAAGAGGGAAAAGATAAAATTATTGAATTCAAATCACACTAGTGCAAGGATTCCAACAACCATTGTAATATTGACATTCACACAAAAGATAAGTGTTGAAAGTTGGACCCAAATATTAACTCGAAGAAAAAAATAAAGATAATAAGAAGAATAATATCATGACCACTGATTCAGGAAACTAGGTTGAAAGAAACTCAAATTTGGATGAGAATATCGTTTTTACTTTAGTGAAAAAAGAGGTGAATTAGAGTAGCCTTCAACAAAAAGAAGAGAAATAAATGACCAAAATTTTCCAATTAAAGATACAAGACAATAAGACAAATATTTATGATTTGTTTGACTTAGGATCGTAGTTGAATCCCATTCAAGTAAATCTAGTCAAAATATTGGAATTGGAAATTCATGATCATCCAAGCCCATTTCCATTGGATGGGTATATAAAGATGCAAATTTAAAGGTAACAAAACAATGAAAAATTGGGTTTGCTACCAGTGATGATTTTATTGATGAAGTAGAACTAGATGTACGTGGAGTGATGTTTATAAATGCCTACATGTACATGCATGTGAGACGTAATATTCATGTGGAGAGCCAACCAATATTACGTAGTCAAGGATGGAAAATCATTCACCATCAACATGAAAAAATCAAAGTCAAAAAATTTTCTAGTAATTTCCAACCAAGCCAAGAAAATGATCAGTTCTAGCAAGTTTGTGTTACGATTTTCAAGAGAGAATCAACCTATAGAAGAGTGAGTAAGAGCAAATGAATCCCCGGAGAAATGTACTATGAAAAAAAAAACAACTAGAAGATTTTCTATAGGAATACATGGATGTGTTTCAAGAGCCTAAAGGGTTACCACCTAAAAGGGAAGTGGAGCACAAGATCCAATTATTTCTAGACTCCTAATTACTATACATTGGGTTGCACTGGATGTATATTATAGAATTAAGTGAGGTGAATAAATAGTTGTAATAGCTACTGGAATACAGTTTCATTCAACTATGTAAATCAACATGTGGGTCACCCATCATCATTATGGAAAATAAGGATGGAACTTGGCGAATGTGTATAGATTACATGACATTGAACAAAATCATGCTTAATAACAAATACCCTCTACCTAGGATTGTTGGCTCCCTGGATTGGTTGCAATAGGTGAAGTACTTCACTAAGATAGACTTAAAGTATGGATATCACCAAGTTTGAATCAGAGAAGAAGATAGCTAGAAAAGTACCTTCAAAACTAGGCAAGGTTTGTATCAGTGGTGAGTCATGCCATTTGGGAAATGTAATACAACAACTACATTTATCAGGTTAATTAATGACATACTATGAAATTTTATAGATTCTTTTGTTATTGTCTATTTGGGATATATACTAGTATATAGTGCTACTTGGGAGGAGCACATATCACATTTGAAGCAGGTTTTGGAGATGTTAAAGAAGCACCAGATGCTAGCAAATATCAAGAAGTATGAGTTTGCACAGTAGTATTTGGCGTATCTAGGGTATGTGATAGGTGGAGGAGAGTTGATGATATATATTGTTAAGATGGAAGCCATCATGAAATGTATAGTGCCTATTAATGTTTCTGAGGTTAGGAGCATATTGGGGCAACACAATGCATAAGGATATTCATAGCCTCATCTTTAATAGTAGCAACACCACTTCACACTATAACAACAAGGGCAAAGAGTTTCCAATGGGGAAAGGGTCAACATAGTGCCTTTGAGGAGATAAAGAAGAATACCAGTCAAGCACCAATTATGGCATTACTAAAATTGCAACAACCCTTCAAAGTCGAGATAGATGCAAGTGGGTATGTTATGGGAGTAGCCTTGATGTAGGGAGGAAGGCTTGTATGTTACCATTCTGAAGCATTTCATGGGGAAGTTCTTAGCTACCCTACCAAAGATAGGATATATATTCTTTGGTGCAAGAAGTGAAGAAGTATAAGCACTATATGATGGGAATGGAGACAATAATCCATACATATCACTAGCCACTATAGTACATATAGGCCCAAATTAAGCTAAAAACATACCATGCATTACAAGTGGATGGGGTTTTTATAATAGTTTCATTTAATGATCAAGTATAAGAAGGGAAGCACAAACAACCTAGTCGACATGATTTCAAGGCCACCCACACAAAATATCACAACTTTGAGAACTTTGATGCACATGGAGCCATTTACCCATGATTCATATAGAGAGGTATATTTGGAGTATGAGGAATTCAAGGACATTTTTTAGAAATTACAGAGTTAGATTCATGTGCACGATGGAAACAACATCATTGAATATCATATCTAAGATGGTTTACTCTACATGTTGGATCATTTATGTGTTCCTAAAGGTGAGCGATTGTAGTTTATTATAGAGGATCACACCTCCGCGTTTTTAGGGAACCTTGGTATAGGAAGGACAATGGCCAACTTGAAAATGAATGTGTATTGGCCCAATATGAAAAAATAGGTAGCTAGGTTAAGAGGATGCATAATTTGTTGTACCGACAAGCCTAGTAATAAGAAAAAAGGTATATATTATCCCTTACCTGTACCCACTCGTCCTTGGAAAATAATTTCCATGGAATTTGTGGAAGGTTTACCAACAACTAGGAAGGGACATGACTACCTGTTTTTGGTAGTTGACATGTTTGAAAAGATGTGTGTTTTGGTGCCCTATAAAAATACCATTAGCAAGAAAGAAGTAACAAATTTTTTTTTTATACATGTCTGGGTGCACTTTGGGATACCAAGGAGCATCGTTTTAGACATGGACATGAAATTTCTCATTTCAGCCTCAGGTGGATGGGTAGACATAAGTAGTCAACATGAATTTGGTGTATATTTTGAGGGCTTATGATCAGAAGGATCTAAAAACCTGGGATGAAAATATCGTATATATACTCTTATAATATAGAACTCCACACTTCTACTGGAATGTCCCCATTTGAAACTTGTTTTAGATATTTTCCACCTCCACCTTCAGATATTGCATATGGACAACAAGGAGGAGAAAGAAAGTATCTTACATGGGATGCATTGGGGGATGGAAAATTTCTTGAGAAGATCAGAAAAATCCATCTATAGGCATAAATACATCCATGATTAGCACAAAAAAACAAGTCATTCAAGGTGGGAGACATGGTATGGTTACAATTGAACAAGGAGAGGCTATACAAGGTATTGGTAAGAAATTAAATGCTCTATGGTATGTTCCATTTGAGATACTGGAAAATTTTATATATAACACTTACAGACTAAGTCTACACCCATACATGTACATTTAATCAGTTGTGAATGTAGATAATCTAAAACTTTATGATCCTTAAATGTTAGATTAAGAAGAGGAACAAGTCCTATCTTTTGTAGAGGATTTGGAACCAGATGCTCAGGCAGAGATGACAGAAGTTATAGTTTTGAAAAATAATTCTAGAACTATAAGAAAGGTGTAGCATGACCTTTGGTAAATTGGATTGAAAGAATGACTTCCAGAAAAATCTAAATGAAAAACCGAAGAGGTGGAGGAAACTAATCCTCACCTCATTTAGTAGAAGCTTTTGGGGACCAAAATCCTCCAAAAATGGAGAGGTATGACCTAGATTGGATAATTGTATTTTTTTTCATCCATATTAATGCTTTTAGAGTGGAAAAAGTGGAGGAATCATCTCATGGGACAATTTTTACCAGTGGGGCCCAGTTTGGAAAATTGGGTTTTGAAACCTTCTAGGAGAATTTTGAGAAATAAAATGATTCTTTTTTTGGGGTAAAATTTTTCCAGTTTAGCGAATAAAATATTTTTCCTATTATACACACATAGAAATTTCCAATGGTACACAAATCACCTCAATCAGAGTCCATATGCAAAATGTATTACACCTGGAAGTTGAATTTCCTATATTGGCCACTATAATTTATGAGGATGAAACGTCAACCCCCATTATTCATGAAAAATGGGCTAGCGAGATGATCATGATTAAGTATAATCTAAAATAGTTCATATTGTAACTCTGGTTAAGAGTTGAATGAGTCAAGCCTAACCACTAGTAGGCTATCGCGTTGTGTTTTAAACATGCCACTAAGAGGGAAATGGGTTTAATTCTTTTCAAGTGAATTTTGTTCTAAATATGAGTAGAGTATCCTAGAGGGATAGAGAGAGAGCACACATAGAGAATTTACGCACTGTAGTAGCCATTGGTTGCAACCCTTAGTTTTTTGTACTCAACCATTTTCTATTCAAATAAAGAGAGCAGAGAAACCTCACCTTCCAACTAGGTTTTCTCTTGAAATGGTTTCCCAGGCTATATCTTGTATCAAATCACGGTTTGTGATTTTTTATTTTTATGTTCTTTATTTTCTTCATAATTATAATTTTCATGTATATGCAATAAGATCCATTAATATAAAGATAAATAAACCCTCATAGTGTGGATTTCAAGCATCTAAGTATAATTTTAGCAGATCTGTTATGATAAACTGTCTAGTGTAATATCCATGACAATTTAAAGATAAAACATTATCAATTAGGAGAATTATAAGAGTCTTCTCTATATTGTACCTATGCATGAATATCTTAACTCCAAAAATTTGAATGTTATCATTAGATCTTAGGTAGGTCAACAAGATAATATACCAAAATGTTGCAAATTGAAACTATTAAGAAGGATATTTGGTATGCAGATCCTATGAAGGAAAGACATATTATAAAATAATCTTGTAGGTTCTTTGGCCAAGAGGAAGAGGCAAGAAAAAAATACATATAAACAAAAACAATACCAAAATGATACAAAGAAAGTAACCTTGGATGAATTTATTAACCTATTAAAAGAAGAAAAAATAATAGCTTTACTTTTGAAACTATTCAATATCCTAAAGAATATAAAGAAGGCTAGAGGATATGTAGAATTTTGAGACAACTGACCCAAGAAAAATATCATAATGATCATGACCCTAAATTCGACTTGTAATTTGAAGGATTTATGACCCCATAGGTGTTGGTCAACTTTGGCTCCAAAGACAACATTCTTTAAAAGAAACATGGGTTAGAATGGGAATAACTAAGATTAAAAAGTCTGAAATTTTCTTAAAATTTGTAGGTCAATGGTTCATCAAGCATATAGGCATACTCGGAAACATGGAAACCATTTTCATGCATATTGAAATGCTAGTTTAATTTGAGGTGATCTATTTTGTTTAAGAAATTCCTACCTACTCAATATTGGTTGATTGACCATGGGAAATAAAAATGAAAACAAAAATTTCACTTGAGAGAAATAGAATCAAACTGAAAGGGAATTCAAAAAAAATTATTATAACATTGGACCCCTGAGAAGGTAAACCATGAATAAAGCCCCAAGATGAAGAATACGAGGCCAAAATTTTGTATCAAGTCATCCAAAGGGATTGTGATTATTTTGATCCTAATTCACAAGAAGATATACCACATGGTTCACTTATCATGGTAAAACAAAAGTTCTACATAGAACTTTATGAAGGGGAATTGAAAAATTATGAGTAAAAAACATGCGAATGTTCATCGATTGAAGACATTCCCATAAATAATTTTATTCCTATTTTTCAATTATAAGTGTACATACCACATGAAAAAGGGAAAATAAACATAACTTGAGTCCAATCCCCGTGGATATAAAGTGAACATAATCTTCGTTGAAGCAATTTAAAGAAAAAGAATCACCAATGACCCACGTCTATGAAGTATCCAAGTTGGTTAGAGAACAAGGACAAATAAAAATATGGGTGTATTCATTCACAAGCCAAACACCAATATGATGAGACACACAAACACCTTTCTTATAGGATGATCACAACTATATACATCATTGAGAAATTTAGAGGGAAATAATTATCTTTTACAACAAATATAGAAAAAATCAAACTAGGAGTCAATCATGTCACCCATGTCAAAGGTTGTGAAGGAGAGAAGAAAATAATAGGATACAAGGATGAAAGGGTATAGGCCCATATGTTTCCCAACACACTGAATGAATTATCCTATTAGTGGAATAAACTCAAAGAAGCATAGGGTCACACATTCTTGTAGAATAGAAGAATATAATTTAACATATGCTCTTAAGGAGGTTACATATTGTATTATAAAACCAAGTGCCAAAGTAACTTATAAGAAAGGAAAATGGAAGTTTAACATTGAGAAATGTTGACTTGTAATTATAGAACATGCCATGACCAAAATTCTTAAACTACTTGTCGTATCAACATGGAAAACAAAAGTTTTCCAATGAAGAGTATTAGATGGAAAAATGATCATATCGAAGTAGTAAAACATGTGAAAATATCATTGAATGTATTAAGGAAAATTGATATAAAAGAAGATAAAAAGAGAAACTTCCTCACTTCATATAACAAATTCTATGAAGGAGAAAGAAGAATAGATGAAACAAAACCACCTAAGTGGATGTCCCTTGAAATTAAAATCAAGAAAGTTGACATAGAAATGATGAATGACCCAAAATGGCTTGGATTGGTGACTATTGGATTGAAAATTAGGAAAAATAAATAGTAAACCTTTTGAATGAATACCAAGAGGTATTCAATAAGTATTACAAATACCTAAAAGGATATATAAAAGAAATGGGGGAATAGAAAATTTGCGTTATTCCAAGAGCTAAACCTATATAAAAGAGACTAGACAAGATAACACATAAATATAAGGAAACATTTCAAAAATAAATCAAAGTTATGTTTTCAGCAAATATTATATATCATGTAAACAAATTTTAAATGGGTTAGTCCAATGGTTGCACAAGACAAGAAACATAACACAAATAATTTAATAACTTGTGTTGATTTTAAGGGATTGAACAAATTAAAAATTATAGACACATTTTGTATGTCACTTTTCTTGATGAAATAACGAACAAATTTGTTAGTAGTGAATTCCACTAATTGAAAGATTTATTTTTAAGGATATAATAAAGTACCAATTACCTAGGAGCATCAAGAGAAAACTACCTTTGTATCAGAGTTTAGGCCCAGGAAATGCTCTTTTGACTAAAAAATGCTCCCACAATATTTTCTTGAATTGTGGTGAAATATTTCCAAGAGTGAATTTATAAAGCAATGGTTTTGTATTTTGGTGGATGGAAAATATATATTTAGATCAAAATGCATATACATTGATTATGTATGATGCTTGAAAGATGATGATAATACATCCTTATTTAAACATAATGAAATGCATATTTTCTTCCCATATTATCATACTACTTAGACATGTCATTTACAAGGATGGTATTAAATTTTCCATGGATGAAATAAAATTGATTCTTCACTTAAGAATAGTAGTCAATCAAAAGTAAATTAAAATAATTTTGGTCCATATTAAATATTACAAGAAATTTATAAGAAACTACTTATATATCAGCATCCCCATCGATGAGTTGTTGAGAATAATGTTGAATTCAAATTAGAGCAAATAATACAATGCATCTTTAAAGTTTTTCAAAATAAAAATCATCAAAGAATTTATTTCAAGACTCCTCAACTAGACAAAAAAATTCCATGTACATATCGACACACCTAATGTAGCAATTAGGGAAGTAATTTCCTAGCTTTATGATGAGAAACTTGATCATGTAAATGCATATTCCAATTAGAAACTAAACAAGGTGGAAATAAAATATTCATCCATGGAAAGGGAAGGTCTCAAAATGATATTTTCCTTGGAATATTTTTGACATTATTTTCTGATAAATCCTTTCCTATTTTACATTGACCACCAATAAAAGAAGTACTTATTCAACAAACCAAACCATCAAAGCTAAGTCTATAGATTTCTCCTACTATTTTAGGAATTTGAATTTGAGGTAGTGATTCAACTAAGAAATGTTAGTGCAACACCTACCCACTTATTGAGAGATGAAATTAGGTAAGAGGAAATAGCCATAGATGACAAGCTCCTATATCCCCATTTTTTTAGAGTTGAGTTGAATCCAAAAGAATAAGACAAAATAACTCAATTCCTCGAAGAATGGAGGGTTATGAAATAGATCCAAAAACGAAAATAAAAAATTAGAAATGAAATCCACCCCCCTTACACTTATGAATGTATATCCTTATAAATTAGGACTATATATATTGAGAAGATGTGCTTTGAAACATGAAATATACATTATAATTGACAAAGCACATGTCAACCTAGAAAGAGGACACTTGCATGCTAAAACAATTTCAAGAACATGATTACAAGCAATACTTTGGTGGCCTAAATTACATAAATACTATCGAACCAAAGTCAAAAAATGTTATAAGTGTCAATGATAGGTTCAACCACTTCGGAAAGACAAAATTCCATGGAATTAAATCAACCCTACCCTACCTTTCAAAATATGAGCAATGAACTTTGGGAGGGCATTTCTAAAAATAGAAAAATGTATAAGTGCTAGGTATATCACCACTATGATTAATTATTTAACTAAATTGGTAGAAGTAGAGTAATGGGTCCTATCAAAAGGTATGATTTGAGGCCAATTGTGCTATCCTTCAGCCCTTAAATTATTTTTTCTCACATTAATTTACATTTATTAGACATAATGTGCTTAGTAGGAAGAATAAAGGGTGATTTTCATATTTCATGGCCTAATGTGGTTAATATGCAGGAAAAAGAAGCAGATTTAGAGACATTTACTATATAGGGGCATGTTCGAGGCATCTAGAGAGAATATAGGAGGATTATCCACTAAATTTCTCTCCAACTTGACTTGAGTCACAATATTCCTCACCAACGGCTTGAAGTCCAATGAAATATGATGAAATAAATTTCATGCAAGGATCTAAGGGGACTAGATCCACTAATTTCGAGGTTTTGGAGGGAAGTAGTACTCCTTTCAACAAATTTTACCTCAGTCATATTTTGTATAAGTAAACGACCATAAGAGCTCATTAGGATTAAAAATTTGGAGAGCTAAGAATAAATATTGAGAGCAAAGTGCTCAAGACTGTTATTTTCATTTTAATGTGTTGTATATGAGCCCTATTTTCTGTTAATGAAAGGTTTATTGTTGGCATATAACAAAGTTAAATTTAAAGGGTTGAGACCCTTGGGTTAGGGCCCAACCCAGAGGCTCTACTGTCTCTCATGTATTTTATTTAATCACATAGATAGCAATATCTCTTTTTGTTTAGAAGAAGTTAAATTAAAATTTTTTTGGTTGTAGGCCTAAGTACCACGTCTCCTTTTGGAAGTGTGGTTGCAGAACCTACACCAACAAGCCAAAATTACATGTTTTCTTTACTTTGAAAGTTGTTAGGATTTGGTTCATGGTTTCTTGTATACTCTTTTTCTACATTATAAAAGATACAACCATGTCCCTGCATAAGGATTAGATGCATGTTGTAGGTTAGAATAGTTCTTATAAAAATAAACTCATCCTTTCCATCTTGATTTGTTCTTGTTGCAACTTGAACACTAGGTTGATGTTATTTCCAAGAATAAATAGGGTTTGATTGTTGTGTTGCATAAAATATCAATGATTTTCACTTACTGGAACATTTCATCCTACATTCACTTTGTAATTTTCCTTCTTCCCCTTGATCCCTCGTATTGTTCCTAAAATCTTCCACCAATATCATATTTTGAAGGTCATTGGAGGAAACCATGGGCATGTACTTTTGTGCAAGATGGGCCTTTGATGGATGATAAGTTTTGAAAAAGGCTTCACATATCCTCCATACACCTTCATCCACCTTTTCCCACCTCTATTACACATTTTATGCCCTCAGGATCCTCTCAGATCTAATCCTGTAGCAAAATAGGGAAATCCTGTAGTAGTCTTGAGTATCTTGTAGAATTGTCTAAGCTTGGGCATATTTTCCTCAAAACCTTGATATTTTAATTTTTGGATTGAAAAATTACTTTAGGCCTTGAATCCATGGTTGGGGATGATGAAAGACCACTCCTGACCCATTCCTCCTTCACTGCAAGCAAAAATTAAATTTTAGTAGAGTTATGATTTACATGTTGCAAATATAATGTTGATTTGATTCTTGCATGTAGAATAACATGGTTTCTTTCTACAATTAGCATAGATATTTACTTCCTACAATTGAAATTAGTCATTACATCATATGATTCATTTCTGCAATTAGTGTAGTCATCTCCTTCCTGCAATGGTAGTTAGTCTTTGCATTTGATGAATGACACTTTCCCTTTTGCAAATAGGATAATGTCTTTAGAGTAGATTCTTGTCTCTTCATGCAAGTTTTCATTGAAAGATAGTTGAAGGAGTGGTCTCTGTATGCTCTGATATGATTCAATGACTGAAGGTGACATGAGTAGATCTTTACCTATTATGCATATAACACTGTCACCTATAAGTTTGTACAAATACTGGATTGATATTTAAAGTTGGTAGCCCTAGGAGTCTCAACATTCTTGGTGAGATAATGGGGTTGATCAATTTTTAGAGTCGTTGTTGGGTAAGTGTCTAAGTAGGTGTTGTTTCTACTTAAGAGGTGTTTATATTTTCATGTTTTGCATCAGAATTATTTATTTGAAAATTTAAAAAAAAAATGGGGGAAAAATTCAAAAACTAAGCTAGTTTTTTCATGCCTTGTAGGAGTAGGTAAAATCAAGGGAAATTCCTGCCAAAAAGCCCCACCCCTTCCAGAAGTCAACTATCATTCTTCTTTGGTAAATGTGAACTCCCCTCTTTGACCATAGAGGAGTAATACAACCCTCTAAATGATAAACTTGAGATTTTTGAAGAATCCATAGGAGAGGAAGAGCCTATATCGCATGTTAAAAACATGGTTGTAAACAAACAACACAAGTTCTTTCCCATTAGAGAAACTAATGGAGAAGCCAAGATGAAGAATATCGTCCCCACTTCCCTTCCACACTTCCATGGCCTAGCCTTTGAGGATACTGAAACATTCATGTTTGATTTTTCTGTGGTTTGTAGGAACTATGACTATACTTCTGATGGACCAAAGTTGAAGCTATTCCCATCTACTTGCAAGGATGAAACCTTGCATTGGTTTATGGGTTGAGTTGGAAGTAGTATCATCACCTAGGCCCAAATGCAACAATATTTTCATGAGAAGTAAAAGGATTACTTTAGGTCTAAAGAGACAAAATAAGAAAGATTTAGGATGACCCTACACTAGTAGAAAATGACAAAATTAATGACCAGGTGACTAAAAATTTAGTCACCACAACTTTTACAAGTGAAATACTACCAAAAATGAGAAATATTAAGTAACCCAACTAAAAATGATTAAAATAAATGACTAATTCATTCTCATGTTAAAATATACGACTAGATAATAAATAATGCAACTAAAAATGGCTAATGTGAATGACTAATTTATTTTGGGAACAAAAATACAACTACTTGAAAAGTACTAAAATAATACAAATTAGTCATTTATGTTAGTCATAAGTGAACCAACTAAAAACAACTAAAAAAATGACTAATTTATTCTCAAGTTAAAATATACGACTGTAGTACAGCTGTTCTGGCCTCTCGTGCTTGACCTAACCCTAGGTTCCCCTGTTCTCACTGTGGGCTTCTGCGGTCTCTGCCCTCGGAGTCTGACTCACCAACGTGCTCCCCTAGACGCCATGGAGCAAGCGGTCCCTCCTTCGGGCCCATCTTTCAAAGATCGGGTTGTGGGCTCCTCCCTCGTGCCTAACACCTCTTTTTTCACACGCCTTATCTCTTCCTTTGTTGTTCCGAGGTCTGATCAAGAACTCCGTCCACACTCTCCTATTCATGAAAAGGAAAAATCTGTCAAAGGCTCTAAGCAGCGTGCTTCTGACAATGGGGGAAAAAATAAGTCAGGGGATACGGCTTGCACCTCACATTCGTCAAAAAACTCTAACAGCCTAGGCTCAGAAGTCACTGCAACAGATCAGGATAAGTTTCAATCAGCAAAGGCTTGTCATCCAAAAGCAGCAAAAGTCCCAGAAATAATCATTCAAGAACCATACATAGAGGTTTACAGAGAGTACATGAAGGAACATGCGGTTATATGTAAGTTTATGGGAATCTGGCCCTCTGAAAGAGCTCTGAAAGGTTGTATACAAGAAAAATGGAATCCTAGAGGGGCCATAGAACTACAACTCGGTTCGAAGGGTTTCTTCATTGTATTTTTTTCTCTTCTGGAGGATAAGGATCGCATATTCGAAGGAGGGCCGTACTTCTTCAACGCGACAGGACTATACATGAGATTCTGGAAGGAGAACTTCATGCCCGAAAAAGAAGAATTCACCCATGCTCTTGTGTGGATCAGACTATAGTCTCTCCCTACGGACTACTGGGCACCTTCAATGCTTCAATCCATTATAAATGGCCTAGGAGAATACATCAAAATGTCATAAGGCACCAATAATGGCCACTACATCTCATATGCTTGCATATGTGCCTATATTGATGTTTCTGGAGCTTTACCCAAAGTGATCATCCTGAACTTTAGGGATGAAACATGGACCCAGGAAGCTGATTACAAGCACATTCCTTTCTGATGTTGTAAATTCCACGAGCACGGTCACCTCTTCCCTCAAAATAAACTTCCCCCACAAGAGAGCCCAACAGGATCCAGGGACGAACAGGGTTTCACCAAAGTAACACAAAAAACAAGCAAGGAAGAAGGAATAATGGAGGAAGGGAAACCCCCAGGCATGCGACACAAAATAGGTATGAAATACTCTCACAAACAATAGAGGAAAAGGGATAGCCCAGTAACTACATAGAACAGATCCAGGAACAACACAAGGAAATGGATACAGAAATGGAGAACCACAACAACCCTTCATCAATAGCCCAGGCATCACAGGAAGAAAAAAAAATGGACTACACACAGGATCTCCCCACCTCGGAGGAAAAATCTATAGATGAAATTCTAATGGGGATGGATCTTCAGAAGCTTTCAAAGGAGTGTGTTATGCTCCTATACCAATAGGTGTCATATATCATGATTGACTTGATGGGCTATGTAATATGTTCATACCTTTCTTTGTTGCAAAGGTTTTCCATATTGTCAAAAAAATCAAAAAATTTAAAAAATGTAAAGAGGGTCTACCCTAAAAGAAAAATCAAAGGGTGAAAAGAATAAAAAATGGCCAAAAAATTAAAAGAAAATGAACCCCACCAAAAGAAAGGCCAAGGAAAGTGTGAAATTCTAAATGCCACTACTTTTTGCTATTATGTAATAAACAAATTGTGTGCAACTTGTATCTTATGCCACAATTGATGGACAGTCAAACAGCTTAAACTTGGTTTGTTCATATTTGAATTTTATGTTTTAGAGATAGGGAATAAAATCTAATCAAACTGTTTAATCTTGGCAGATAAGTAGATAGGTAGAGTAAATAAAAGGAGCTCAATAGCTTAATCTGAGCCCTTGGCTGTAATAAGGTTATACTTACTTAGATTTCTACATGTAAAAGAAAAGAAAGTGTGATAAGGGTTCGCCAGTCGAAGTGCACCCTAATAAAGAAGAAAAAATGCTAGGTTAAAGTAGGTAGGGTAGGTAAATGATGTTGCAGAATTACATGTGAAGGATAATGACTATAAATGTGTTAATCCTTACTTTCATCACAAATGCAAGGTAGACATTACACTGGAAGAATTTCAAGCAAAACAAGGTCAAATAATTAACTCCCCTTCTCATTTTTCCCTAAAAATTTCACTAATTTCCCTTAAGTACTAAGGCATTTGAAAATTAGAGGGGCTCAAGGCATTTCCTTGACTTTTGGAGGGACTGGACCCTCGGCCCAATAATTTAAAAAGCCTGAGTACTTAAAACCATCCATAAGTCATTCATTTACTTCCATAAGTCTTTTTCCTAAGTAAAATTCTATTTTACTTAGGAAAATTACACAATATCCCATAAAAACCCTTTTTCATTTAAGCCTAAGTTAAACATACAATCCCAATGTTTTATACTTAGCGTTTTTCATTCATTTTCACATATTAAATTTTAACTTATATTAATTAATTCCCTATAACATCTACCCATTCCCGTATTATAATAACCATATAAAATTCCCCAAGTATTACATATCCCACCTCGAGATAAAATATAACCATAATACCATGTTAATTGGGATTAATTCGTTAAATCTGTAACTAATTAAGAGCCCCAACTCCCCGCCACATTAAAAAAGAATTAATTAACCCTCACGGTTAATTAAGAACTTGTCCGACCAATCCCATTACTCCCGATATAGTTAAAAAAATATTAAATTATGTTGGGCCCGCCCTCATTAAACTCCCCCAATCTTGCCTCCCCGATAGTTTTCCGATCAACCTTTCCACATCCAATGGTTGTCATCCATATCGCATGGCCCTCCATGACCGAATGATAGCGCGCGATCGCGGAGTGGTTTTACGAACGGTGCCTCGCCACGTGTCACAAGATGTATGGAATCGCTTGCTCCCAGCCGAATACCACCCATCCCCAAAAGCGGTGCGATACATACCGTTTACTATCCTCCGCATACGACAAACTGTCATTTCCCGCGTACGTCATCCATCGGAAATAAAAAAACCCCTGCCAACCTTGACTTTGTGAATAAAAAAAATAAATGCACGTTATTTTTATCATTTTATCCTGCGACCAGTGCTCCCATGCAAAAAACGTCAAAATCAGTTGTTGAAGATTTCCAACTACCACTTTGCCAAACGATTTGCAGCTGAACCAGTCAGCTATTACCTGCACCTGTTTCCTCACTATTCACTTTCTGAAACAAGTATTTATCCAATTTCCATCGAGCCCTGCAAGTCTTGGTTTTTACTTTAATTCCACAGAAAAAGACTAAAAAACAGTACAATTCGGTCTTTGTTTCACCCCATAAGTTCCCAAACTTGTAATTTTGCCCATTTTTCCACTGAAAACCCAAATTCCTTTCTGAATCCACAAGAACCAGAATACCAGAAGAACAATGGTGTGAATACATGTTGGACCTTTCATAAAAAATATCCTTGGATGAATTTTGGTTATTTACTACAGTAAGTAATGGTAAAAAGGATAAACAGAAAATAAAGAGAGAGCATAACAGTTAAAGAGTATCGGTGGTTAAAGTGTATCAGGTAAAAGTCAGAGTGAAAGTTAAAATGAAGTTACAGAGCAGTCAAAGGTAAACAGTAAAATTAAATAGAGAGGTAGTAAAATGGTAAAAAGAAATGAAAATACTTTCACCAACATTGAAGTTTGTCTACGTTGAAAGTAAAACAGTCGAAAGAACAAAAAAGTGAAAAGATGAAAAACACATCAAGAAGGAACATTTTTGCAAAAATTTCATGTTTTAGTCATTGTCTTGAAGAAACTATTGTGATCAATACAACATTAATTTTTCAAAACCAAAGGAGTTTTATGTTCTTAAGAGGACCATCTACAAATACCTCTCTCACTTTTCTAACAGCTATTATGGTTTTGGAAATATTAAACAATGTTGAAAAGCACTTTTTGCGGAAAATTCTAGTTAAGTCATCATTTTTCCGAGAAGATTGTGGCCAATCCAAAATACATCATAAAAAATTGAAGTATTTTTTTGTTCCTAAGAGACCCATTTACAAAAACCTATCTCACTTTTTGCACAGTGATTTCATAATCAGAGATACATACACATATTTACAAGTTATTTTTCAGACTCTGTAAAACTTTGTTTTACACATATTGTTGCAGAGCCTATTGTGCACAGCTGGAGAGGAATTTTAGGAAACTGAAAGAGGTTTGTTTCACCAACATATTTATCCATACTAACCTCTTTCACTTTTTACATATCTATTTCTTATTGAGAAATACAAAGGTATCATTGTAACCCAAGTTTGCAGAATTGTTGGAGTAGAATGCACGAAGAAAGGAAGCAGTTAGTGACTTGGATGCCTCATCATCAACTAAGAGTTGGAGAAAATTCGAATTATCCTCTTTTTCATCACCTATACATAAAAAATAGTGCCAAATAGATGCATTAGTTTGAGTGTCCTTTACTTAAGTTCTATTTATGTAAAACAGTTGGAGAGATTTGTGAACTAATCTTGATATTTTTTCAAGATATTTTAGTTTAGAATTTGTATAAATACTTCACTCTTGGAAGTATTTTTGGGGGGGGTGGATTCTTAGACTTTGCTGTAATACTGATTATTTTGGAATAAAGTGATGTTGGACAAATTTTTCATGGCTAGCTGGATAAAGAATTGATGGAAAGGACTTTTCACAGGATTCTTGAGTCAGACACCAGATCAATAAGTCTTCTATCTCTTATGTTTAAAATTTTTATATTTGTTTATGATACCATCTATGTTTCATATTTGAATGATAAACGAAAAATAATAATTCAGAAATTGCTTGAGTGCAATATGTTTTCAATCGTCGTTATTCTTAATGTTTTCCTCTGAACTAGTATGAACAGTGAATTCTTAATTGCTCCTGTTTCCTAGTTTATTCATTTTGATTATTTAGTAAAGAATTCTTAATTGCTCTTTATTAATAATCATCCATGTTCCCGCTTTCGAAATATTTTGAAGGATTCTTAATTTCCCTTAACCCATTTTGAGTTCATTCCATTCAATTTAAATCTTTATTTGTTCCCTATTTGATTACCTTGCCCTGTGAAACCATCCCTTGTTAAGAAACTAAATCCAGTTAAGCCATCTTTATTTGACTTCATTAGCCCAATGGCCTAAAATGCTTAGTCTTACCCCTCTGTTATTGAGTTCCATCACCCAATTACAATCAAAATCCCTAAAATTTCATAACTAGCCTAATATCTTTCAAAAACAAAGCTAAAAATTAAAGAGAGAGCCCTCTCTGGGTACATATTGGCTAAATTATGTACCTAAAAGTTCGTTTGTGGTTACCTTGGACTATTTCTCTTGAACCTGGAGAAATTACTGAGTGATAACATAGTGGAAAATCCGCTGGGGAAGACTAACCTTTTTCTTCAGAAATATTTTATAGGTTCAGATCTGATCTATGATGGTGGACAATGATCAGACACACAAAGGTTAAAATCATCCACCTGGCGACTCCAAATCAATTTCACAATCAAGACTCCACTGGAGGAATGAACCTCAAGGAAAAATATGGAAAGATCAGGCTTTCAACTTGAATCTTAATCCAAGAAATTATGTTCTTTCTCATTAAGAAATTTTTTCAATGTATATTGTATTTTATAGAAGATCTTAGATTAGTTTTTAATTATTTTCCTTTGAAGATTGTAAGTAATAATTCTCCTAATCTCTTTGAGCAACTTTCTTATGAATCTAATGATGATCATTTTCCAATTAAAAAGCCTCAAATAATCAATACTGATCTTACAATCCCTGTACATATCCCTGTGCCATATAAAGTTCCAGATAGATATAAGCCCCTTATTTTACCTCCTATACTCCATGATTTTCCTAAAAAATACTACAAGTATCTTCCTATATTTGATGGAGAGAATGGTATCACTGCCCAAAAACATATTCAAGGTTTTGAGAATTATTTGGATTTATTTGAGATTGACGAAGATGATGTTAAAATCAGACTTTTTGCTCAAAGAGTTGGTTCAAAAATCTGCCTAATGCTAGCATCTCAAATTTCTGGCAGTTTATCAAACTTTTCCTTCATAGATGGATAATCAAAGTTAATCCTTTTGTGAT
Organism: Pinus albicaulis; assembly: GCA_034641835.2. Taxonomy (NCBI): domain Eukaryota; kingdom Viridiplantae; phylum Streptophyta; class Pinopsida; order Pinales; family Pinaceae; genus Pinus; species Pinus albicaulis. Next base: position 233,093,209 of record CM076570.1, on the reverse strand, counting down.
CATGGAAGAATATAATCAGTTAAAAAGACATCCAAATGAAACAATAAAACAATTTTCTGACAGATTTAATCAAGTTTATTATTCAATGCCAAAAAATATTAGACCTCCTCATGATTCAACTCTCTTGCATTATCCAAGTGCCTTTGATCCAAAAATAGAATTTCAGTTAAGAGAAAGAGATCCAAAAACACTTGTAAAGATGCAAAACATTGCAGTTGATGTAGAAATTAATCTGCAAATCAGACAGGAAAAGTTGAAAGCAGAAGAAGAGGAAAAGAAAAATATTGCAGAGGTAAAACTCAGCCTTTTGGTAAGAAAACTAGATGAAAGAACACAGGGATCACTATGAAAGATGATTTTTTTATTCAAAATCACCATGAAGAAATAGAAGAGGTTGATAGCCATGAACAAATTCCTCTTAATTCAATTATCATAGATCAGAAAATGAACTTACAGATCAATATGAGGAAGAGGAATCTGCTGATCTAATGTGTATGTTTGATGACATTCCTTCTTTTGATGATTTTCCTAAGTATGATCATTATGATGATAGTTATGTTCTCCAAACTCAAGCTAACTTTACAGAGCAATCAGAAGCTAGTTTGTGGGATGAAGAAACTCAATTTCAGCAGATTGAAGACAGTAATCAACCAATATAGATAAGCCATGAGAGTGAGGAAGAAAAATAGAAAATGTGGAAATAAGTGAAGGTTCTTTACCTCTTTGTTTTGCTTCATTTCAGCTCATTAGAGACAAATTTCATGCCATCAATAATCAGCAATCTTTAGGAATTGTGATTGACAACAAAGAAGATAATAAAACTATTGATCAAGATTTTTCAGTTTCATAATTGCAGTTATCAGTTCCCATTGAAATAAATGATCAAATGACACAAGAAAGTTCCATGCCACTATTTTTTGAATCATTTCAGTGTTTAAAGGAAATTTGGTATAACATATTTAATGAAAAGGATGAGAAACTTGTTGAAGTTTATGAAGTCTCATGAAAACCTATATGTTATAGGTTGCAGCCGCCATTTTCCCAAGTTTTTCAAGATCCAATAGCAGATAGGTTGAATATTGAAGTCATTCAAAGCATTCCTCTATTAACTAACTATGATTTTCAGAATCAAGATGATAAAGGATTGAACAGTCAAACATTACAATCAGTAGGAATATCATCACAAATCTTATATGAAAGTTTGCAGGGAGATAAAGACGAAAATAACATTTCAGATTTATGGCATGGAGGCCATCCAGAACAGATGTACAATTGTTTAGATCAGTTAAACATCAGTGTATATATTTTGAAAGTTCCTTTTGTACAGTTTCTAGAGTCAACAAAGGAAATCAATTGTTTCCTTATCCTCTCATTTGTTGACAAGTTTCTAATAGGTTGCAGAAGTACAGTTTTGATAATCAACAAGAAAATGCAACAAAATTTATCAAAGTACATAATGCTTGAATGGTTTCATTGGCTATTTCATTTTACCTAACTAGCAGTTGAACATTAGATTCAGTAGGTAGATGAGTGCCAATAAGCTCATAATTTTGAGCATTTTTTTTAGTTTTCAATTTTCAGCTAGTTTTTCATTAAGTTGGTTTGAAAATTTTTGTGTGTTGTTTTAGTTTTAGATCAGATTTTAGGTTGCAGAAAAAGGAATATATTAAATTCAAGATTTTCAGCCACAACAAATTCATGTTTGGGATTGGCCCAATGGCTGAGGACAACTGACCTGTTGTTCTTGACTTTTCATCAGGAAAAACCATCCACAAGTGGAGCCAGTGTTATGCTCCTATAAAAATAGGTGTCATATATCATGATTGACTTGATGGGCTATGTAATATGTTCATACCTTTCCTTGTTGCAAAGGTTTTCCATATTGTCAAAAAAATCAAAAAATTTAAAAAATGTAAAGAGGGTCTACCCTAAAATAAAAATCAAAGAGTGAAAAGAATAAAAAATGGCCAAAAAAGTAAAAGAAAATGAACCCCACCAAAAGAAAGGCCAAGGAAAGTGTGCAAGTCTAAATGCCACTACTTTTTGCTATTATGTAATAAACAAATTGTGTGCAACTTGTATCTTATGCCACAATTGATGGACAGTCAAACAGCTTAAACTTTGTTTGTTCATATTTGAATTTTATGTTTTAGAGATAGAGAATAAAATCTGACCAAACTGTTTAATCTTGGAAGATAAGTAGATAGGTAGAGTAAATAAAAGGAGCTCAATAGCTTAATCTGAGCCCTTGGATGTAATAAGGTTAGACTTAGATAGATTTCTACATGTAAAAGAAAAGAAAGTGTGATAAGGGTTTTCCAGTCTAAGTGCACCCTAATAAAGAAGAAAAAATTCTAGGTTAAAGTAGGTAGGGTAGGTAGATGATGTTGCAGAATTACATGTGATGGATAATGACTCTAAATGTGTTAATCCTTACTTTCATCACAAATGCAAGGCAGACATTACACTGGAAGAATTTCAAGCAAAACATGGTCAAATGATTAACTCCCCTTCTCATTTTTCCCTAAAAATTTCATTAATTTCCCCCAAGTACTAAGGCATTTGAAAATTAGAGGGGCTCAAGGCATTTCCTTGACTTTTGGAGGGCCCGGACCCTCGACCCAATAATTTAAAAAGCCTAAGTACTTAAAACCATCCATAAGTCATTCATTTACTTCCATAAGTCTTTTTCCTACGTAAAATTCTATTTTACTTAGGAAAATTACACAATATCCCATAAAAACCCTTTTTCATTTAAGCGTAAGTTAAACATACAATCCCAATGTTTTATACTTAGTGCTTTCCATTCATTTTCACATATTAAATTTTAACTTATATTAATTAATTCCCTTATAACATCTACCCATTCCCGTATTAGAATAACCATATAAAATTCCCGAAGTATTACATATCCCGCCCCGGGTTAAAATATAACCATAATACCATGTTAATTTGGATTAATTAGTTAAATCTATAACTAATTAAGAGCCTTGACTCCCCGCCACATTAAAAAAGAATTAATTAACCCTCATGGTTAATTAACAACTTGTCCGACCAATCCCATTACTCCCGATATAATTAAAAAATCTTAAATTATGTTGGGCCCACCCTCATTAAACTCCCCTCATCTTTCCTCCGCGATAGCTGCCCAATCAACCTTTCCACATCCGATGGCTGTCATCCATATCGCATGGCCCTCCACGATTGAATGATAGCATGCGATCGCAGAGTGGTTTTACGAACAGTGCCTTGCCACGCATCACAAGATGTATGGAATCGCTTGCTCTCGGCCGAATACCACCCATCCCCAAAAGCGGTGCGATACATACCATTTACTGCCCTCTGCATACGACAAACTGTCATTTCCCGCGTACGTCATCCATTCGAAATAAAAAAATCCCTGCTAACCTTGACTTTGTGAATAAAACAAATAAATGCACATTATTTTCATCATTTTATCCTGCGACCAGTGCTCCCATGCAAAAAACGTCAAAATCAATTGTTGAAGATTTCCAACTGCCACTTTGCCAAACGATTTTCATCTGAACTAGTTAGCTATTACCTGCACCTGTTTCCTCACTATTCACTTTTCGAAACAGGTATTTATCCAATTTCCGTCGAACCCTGCAAGTCTTGGTTTTTACTTTAATTCCACAGAAAAATACTAAAAAACAGTACAATTTGGTCTTTGTTTCACCCCATAAGTTCCCAAACTTGTAATTTTTCCCATTTTTCCACTGGAAACCCAAATTCTTTTCTGAATCCACAAGAACCAGAATACCAGAAGCACAATGGTGTGAATACATGTTGGACCTTTTGTAAAAAATATCCTTGGATGAATTTTGGTTATTTACTACGGTAAGTAATGGTAAAAAGGATAAACAAAAAATAAGGAGAGAGCATAACAATTAAAGAGTATCAGTGGTTAAAGTGTATCAGGTAAAAGTCAGAGTGAAAGTTAAAATGAAGTTACAAAGAAGTCAAAGGTAAACAGTAAAAGTAAATACAGAGGCAGTAAAATGGTAAAAAGAAATGAAAATACTTTCACCAACATTGAATTTTGTTTAAAGTGAAAGTAAAACAGTCAAAAGAACAAAAAAGTGAAAAGATGAAAAACACATCAAGAAGGAACATTTTTGCAAAAATTTCATGTTTTAGTCATTGTCTTGAAGAAACTATTGTGATCAATCCAAGATTAATTTTGCAAAACCAAAGGATTATTATGTTCTTAAGAGGACCATCTACAAAAACCTCTCTCACTTTTCTAACAGCTATTATGGTTTTGGAAATATTAAACAATGTTGGAAAGCACTTTTTGCAGAAAATTCCAGTTAAGTCATCATTTTACAGAGAATACTGTGGCCAATCGGAAATACATAATACAAAACTGAAGGAGGTTTTTGTTCCAAAGAGAACCCTTTACAAAAAACTATCTCAATTGTTGCACCATGTTTTCATAATCATAGATACATACACATCTTTACAGGCTATTTTTCAGACTCTATAAAACTCCGTTTTACACATATTTTTACAGAGCCTATTGTGCACAGTTGGAGAGGAATTTTAGGAAACTGAAAGAGGTTTGTTTCAACAACATAATTATCCATAATAACCTCTTTCACTATTTACATATATATTTCGTATTGAGAAATAAAAAGGTATCATTGGACCCCAAGTTTACAGAATTGTTGGAGCAGAATGCACAAAGAAAGGAAGCAGTTAGTGACTTGGATGCCTCATCATCAACTAAGAGTTGGAGCAAATTCGAATTATCCTATTTTTCATCACCTATCCATAAAAAATAGTGCCAAATAGATGCATTAGTTTGAGTGTCCTTTACTTAGTTTCTATTTATGTAAAACAGTTGGAGAGATTTGTGAACTAATCTTGATATTTTTTCAAGATATTTTAGTTTAGAAATTGTATAAATACTTCACTCTTGGAAGTATTTTTGGGGGGGTGGATTCTTAGACTTTGCTGTAATACTAATTATTTTGGAATAAAGTGTTGTTGGACAAATTTCGCATGGCTAGCTGGATAAAGAATTGATGAAAAGGACTTTTCATGGGATTCTTGAGTCAGGCACCGGATCAATAAGTCTTCTATCTCTTATGTTTAAAATGTTTATATTTGTTTATGATACCATCTATATTTCATATCTGAATGATAAACGAAAAAGAATAATTTAGAAAGTGCTTGAGTGCAATCTGTTTTCAATCGTCGTTATTCTTAATGTTTTCCTCTGAACTAGTATGCACAGTGAATTCTTAATTGCTCATGTTTCCTAGTTTATTCATTTTGATTATTTAGTAAAGAATTCTTAATTGCTCTTTATTAATAATCATTCATGTTCTCTCTTTTGAAATATTTTGAAGGATTCTTAATTGCCCTTCACCCATTTTGAGTTCGTTCATGTTCCCTCTTTCGAAATATGTTGAAGGATTCTTAATTTCCCTTCACCCATTTTGAGTTCATTCCATTCAATTTAAATCTTTATTTGTTCCCTATTTGATTACCTTGCCCTGTGAAACCATCCCTTGTTAAGAAACTAAATCCAGTTAAGCCATATTTCTTTGAATCCATTAGCCCAATGGCCTAAACTGCTCAGTCTTACCCCTATGTTATTGAGTTCCATCACCCAAATACAATAAAAATCCCTAAAATTTCATAACTAGCCTAATATCTTTAAAAAAAAAAGCTAAAACTTAAAGAGAGAGCCTTCTATGGGTACAGATTGGCTAGATTCTGTACCTAAAAGTTGGTTTGTGGTTACCTTGGACTATTTCTCTTGAACCTGGAGAAATTACTGAGTGATAACAGAGTGGACCTCAAAAGGATTCGAAGATATACCAAAAGACCACCTCAAGCGAATAGAAGAGGCATAGTCTCTGCAACAGAGCTTTCAAAATCTAAGAGAGCACCAGAACACGGGAGGGAAAAAACAAACCGGGGGCATCAAAGTGACTCTCAAGTCCAATCATCAGATCACTAAGGGAAAACCTAAAATAAGGGGAAGGAAAACAAATGAACAACACCTCCAAGAGCTGGGACTAAGCCTAATCAATGCGGGCAAGGTAAAGGTTCTTTCTTTCACTCCCAACTTTTTATTATGAATTTCACATCTTGGAATATCAGGGGACTCAACAGCCATAAAAAAAAAAGGATTCTTAAATCCAAAATAATCTCAGGAAAAACACACATTCTAATGTTGCAAGAAAAAAAGAGCAGCCTGTCAGAAATGATGAACATTCAGCAGGCCTGCTTCAGGAAGAAGTACAGTCACGTGGCCATAACTGCAACGGGCACTGCAGGTGGCATTGCCACTTTCTATAAAGATTCAAGGTTTCATTTGATTTATTCCTTTGCATATAAGCATGCCCTCACCACAATTCTCCAAATCATTGGTACCAAAGAGAAAATATGTATCACCAATGTCTATGCTCCTCATATTGTCAGAGAGCGTGTTGCCTGGCTCAACCAACTAAAATTTTTTCTCCAGCCTCTGGATTTCAAGCTCCAGATCCTGGCGGGAGATTTCAACATGATCCTAAATCTAGATGAAAAAATGGGTGGCATCAGACGTCTAGATTTAGACTCTCAGGTGTTCCAATGCATGATTGAGGACCTTAATTTCATTGATATCCCCACCAAAACTGGTATCCATACTTGGAACAACAGAAGAGGGGGAACGCGTCAGATTACCTCCAGACTGGATCATTTCCTCCTCTCTGAAGATATTTTCCTCTCCTCTTTGGAAACAAATGTTGTTATTGCTCCACAGGCGGGATCTAATCATTGGCCGATCATCCTAACCTTCCAGATCTCTGAGCCCCCAAAAAACACGCCCTTCCAGTTTGAAGCCTTCTGGCTTTCCCATCCGGAATTCCAAGACAAAATCAAAGAATGGTGGACCAAATATTTTCCCCCTCAGGGAAGCAAGATGAATGGTTTCCACCAAAAACTTAAGTTCATCAAGCAAGAATTGAAAAAATGGAATCAACAAAACTTTGGAGATATCATTACGAAAAAAACGATCATAGAGTCAAAGTTAAAATAATTACAACAAACAATCATTCAGAATGGGACTACGGAGGAAACCAAACAAATAGAAATGGAGCTCTAGAAATAATGGGAGGCTCGGGAAACTCAGGAATACATACTTTGGCGACAGAAATCAAGGATCCAATGGCTCAAGGATGGAGAAATAAATACATCCTTCTTCCATAAATCTATGATCCAACATAGGAAACATAATAGGATCCTCAATCTCAGGAAAAAACAATGACAAATGCTTGACACTCATCAGCAAATAGAGGAACAACTTCATCAATAATTCATAAGAATCCTTACTGAAAGTAACCCGAACAAGGAAGAATAGATTAGGAAAATCACCAATCATATCCCAACCATCTCAACCAAAGATCACAATCAAATGTTGTTAAAAAAGATAACCATGGAGGAATTGGAAGAAGCAGTTTAGTCAATTCCGAATGGTAAAGCCCCTGGGCCTGATGGATTCACCATCAATTTCTACAAAGCCTACTGGAATACCATAAAGGACTCTGTCTATGATCTAGTGGAGGAATATAGAATGAAAAAAATCAATTTTTCCCTCTCTTAATGCATCCTTCCTGGCTCTCATTCCTAAATCGGAAAGAGCTGAATCCTCAGAATAGTTTAGGCCCATTGCTCTTTGCAATGTCATCTACAAGGTTATTTCAAAAGTTCTGGCCAATCGTATGAAGCCTCTCCTGCCTCTCCTAATTTTAGCACACCAAACGAGTTATGTGGAGGGTCGGCAGATCATGGATAGCATCAGCCTCTCTCAGGAAATTATCCACATGCTCAAAGACCAAGGCAAACCAGGTATGCTTATCCAACTGGATATGTCAAAAGCTTTTGATAAGATCAATTGGAGGTATTTCAGACTTACGCTTGCAGCTTTTGGATTCAATAAAGAAATCATCAAGTGGATCATGGCCCTTGTTTTTGTAGCTTTATTTTCCATCCTCCTTAACAAATCCCCCACCTTGATCATCAATCCCTCAAGAGGCATCAGGCAGGGGGATCCTCTATCTCCCTTACTCTTTATCATTTTAGCGGAAGGGCTCGGTAGATCCCTTTCGGTTGCTTCCTCCAGTGGTCTCATCTCCAGCCTTCAGCTCTATCCGCAGCTCCCACCCTCAACTCACCAACAGTTTGTTGATGATACGCTCCTTATGGGCTTCCCTTTAGTTAAGGAAGCCCTTGCCTTCAAAAAAATCTTGGAAGATTTCTCTCTGGCCTCGGGATTGGATGTCAATCATGCTAAATCCAAAATATTCTTCCTCAACACCCCTGCTGCCATTCAAACTCATATTTCCCGCATCCTAGGCTTCCAAAAAAGCTTCTTCCCCTCTAAATATCTGGGTGTTCCCCTCACTGACAAGCCTCTAGCCTGCTCGAACTGGGAACCTCTCATTTTGAAGCTCAAGAAGAAAATCTCCAATTGGACTTTCAGGGCCCTCAATCTGGCGGGTAGATTAATCTTGGTTCTTTCAGTCCTTCAAGCCATGCCCCTTTACCTCTTCTCAGCCATTGCAGCTCCTCGCTCCATTTCAAGACAGATCAGAACAATTCAAAAGGACTTCCTTTGGAGAGGAAAAGCCATCAAAGGAAAATGGGCTCTGGTTACCTGGGATAAAGTGTGCACTCCCATTTATGAAGGAGGGCTTGACCTTAGAGATATTGATTTCCTGGGTAAGGCCATGGGGGCTAAAATATGGTGGAAATGGCTATCTAACCCTTCCACCAATTGGGCAATGCTTTGGAAAGCCAAATATGCTCCCACAACCCCTTGGGCCTCCCTCACCATGCTCTCGAGCAACCTTAAAGGTTCTCCCATGTGGAATAAAGCTTGGGAAAATAGAAATTTGATTCAAAAGCATAGCTTCTGGGAGACAGGCAATGGTCAGTAGGCTCTATTTTGGGACGATGCATGCGAGCAGAGCCCTAGAATAGACAAAGAGATTTACAGGCCAGCAAAAGAATATTTGGAAGCGCAAAACAAAATAAGAGTAAAAGACTACTAGAAACCTATAGGAAGTTCTGAATGGAGGGACTGGGAGAATCTCAAAGATTCTCTTCCTATCCACCTCCATCACTCCGTAAACTGTCTAGCTAAGGAGCTCAACAACCGGAAAATTAAAAAAGAAGACGGTCCGGACATTCTTCATTGGGGTTCCAACCTAGCAGGGAATTTTAAAATCAAAGAAGCATATAACATCATGCAAAATCCCACCTCTACTCAAGGGGGCAATAGTTGGAAAATACTCTGGAGCAGGAAGCATTGGCTGAAGATCACTCTCTTTCTCTAGCTTATCATGCATAGGAAAATTATGACGTGGGACAATTTTCAAAAAAAAGGTTTCAAATTCCCCTCAGTTTACTATGCCTCTTTGACTCTAAATTGACCAACCACCTCCTCAACACCTGCCCTTTTGCTTCCAACATATGGTCTTGGCTCCTGCAAGTTTTCAAAACCTCTGATTTCTCATTTGACTCCATTCGTATCACCCTGGAAAACTGGCACCCTGCCTTCTCTAGCCATCCTCTTATCAATCTCGCTTGGAACCTTATCCCGGACATCATTTGTTGGGCTCTCTAGAAAGAGAAAAATTCTAGAATTTTCAGGAACCACTTGTCCAAAGAAGAATAGATTCTTAACAACATCAACATCACTCTGAGAGAATATGCCTCCATTGCCAATCTCCCTGATTCCCCTCACCCTCCTTCCACAGCTGATCGCAGAATCCTCTCTCTCCTTAATCTTCCCACCCCCCTCATTGATTCCTCTTCTCGATCAGACTCCATCAATCCCGATCCCCTGACTTTCTGGCACCCCCCTGACCAACCTTTTTTCAAGCTCAATTATGATGGGGCGTCTAAAAACAACCCAAGCAGGGCTGGCTTTGGCAGTGTTTTTTGCAATTCTCAGGGTTCCATCCTATGGATATGCTATGGAAATCTGGGACATACTACCAACAATGTGGCTGAGATCCAAGCGATGGCCAAGGGTCTGGTCATTGCCATGCAGAACAACTATTGGCCCCTTCAAGCCGAAGGAGACTCAATTGTCGCTACCCAAGCATACAGGAAATTACAACAGGGTTGAATTGTGGCCAAGGTCTCTGACAGCTGGCGCCTCAATCGTATTCTCCTTTGGATAAATGCTAGCATCATGGAAGCAAGGGGGCTTTTTTTTCATGCTGTCAGAAGAAAGGCCGACAATCTGGCCGACTACATAGCCAACCAGGGGGTAACCACCCAGGCGCGACTCATCTCCCATAGATGGAGTGCTATCGATTCACCTGAAATCAAGAAGGAATGTATTATTATCAATAACGAGGACCTGCACAAGGCAGAAGTCATGTCGCAGCCACCCGATCCTCAAAATCATCATGACATTGTACTCATTTAACGCTCTGTTGATTTCTTCAAGCGATGGCTTGTCGTTGATCAGATCACCTTGGCATGCTCCCATGCTTAGTCTTTACTCTCTGCATGAAACCATGATAAATGTCTGTTTGTTTCACAAATTTTCTCCTGTGGACAGCCAGCCTGAGCATGAGCCCTTAAATTCTCTTCACCTGGCTTCTTTTCCTGACTTCACTCTCTAGTTCAACTTCCCTTTTGCTAAGTTTGGCTGCGGCCTCTCAGGCTTCTGCTCCCTTGCCTTGTTCTCCCTCTGGCCTTCTGCTCCCCTGCCCTGTTCTCTCCTGCAGGCCCTCTTCCTTTCGTGGTTTCATTCTCCTACCATGGCCCCCCGCCATAGGCATCCTCCTCCTCCCATCTGGCGAAGCCACTCTTCCCAATGGGAGAACCCCTCCCGTCACTCTGTCACTTAGGCGGAGACCCAGGCTTGAAATGATGCTCGCTTTTATAGGGACAACACTCCAGCATCAGCTAGGGAAATCATGGATGACTTGGAAACTGCTACGGCGGCTCCTCGTCGGGCCACCCCGACTGAGACTGTGGACCATGAATTCCAATGGATTCTGGACTTTGGCTTAATGAGAAGCCAGGAAAACCTCTTCACGTGTGCCATTGATCTTCACTAGCATACAAAAACTCTCCTTTCTATGGCACTCCAAGAGCAAAGAAGAATCAGTAGACAGATGGATAAGAAGATTCAAGCCCTCTCGGAAAATTTTGAAACTTATGTCAAAACGGTTCACCATTTAAGATTTGTTGACAGTTCTTCACCTCATTATGAATTGTTGAAGAGAAAATCGGGGCTTCATCAGAGAGCCGATGATCCTAATCTTAGGGTTAAATTCGAGACCCCTTCAAAGGGCTCTCCTCTGGGTGCTAGGTCCTCTCACCGCCCCCGCTTTGATGTTTAGGAAGGGACTCCTGAACGGCCGATCAATATGGATGATTTCTTCAGCGATGAAGACCCGGTGCTGCCCCCCTCAGGCCTTTAACTTCTTTGTTTATCTCTTGTTTATGCCTGCTTCTCAGGATTTTTGCTGCGCTGAGCCTGCGAGCTCTTTGTCTTCATTTTTCTCTTTGTTTCCGATCTCCCTTCTCAGTCTCCCTCCCCCTGTTTCAAGATCCCTGAGATTGGGATTGATCTTGCGCTCTTTCGAGAGTTGTGGTTGTTAGCCAAGGTGGCTCTTTTTGTAATATATGTCTTATGATTAATGCGAATAGCTCCGCATAATTTACAAAAAAAAAATATACAACTATATAATAAATAATGAAACTAAAATAGACTAATGTGAATGACTAATTTAGTTTAGGAACAAAAATACAACTACTTAAAAAGTATTAAAATAATAAAAACTAGTCATTTATGTTAGTCATTTTAATTGTGGTCGATGAATGGCTACACAACAGGGACCCTATGAGCCAATCGTTCATGTCGTTGATGTATTTCCCACATGACACAAACATTTTATGGTATATCGTAGCCAGACACTCTATGATGGTTTTCATAGATGCAAAACCTATACCAATGAGATGCATTCTATTTCCAAAGCCTATAAGCAATGAAAGGATTATATTCAAGCCTACTGTGACATGTTGCACTCACATGCTTATATGACACTAGGGAAATGGAAATTTCAGTTCTGATATTGACGTGTCACATTTCACTAAATTTTAACACTACACCTAGATTCAAAGCCCTTTCAGGGTTTTCTTTCTACATCAATATGAAATGTTAAAATTTAGAGACAAAAAGGTCTCCATATACCATGTTAAAATTGATACATCTCAAATTTGGAGAATTATTTTAATCCTCATAATACGTAGATTGATTTAAAAATTTGGGAAAATGTTGGGTTTGGGATAGGGGAAATAGGTGATGAGAGGAAATTTCCACTTTCCGACCCATTTTAGTTTTCATTCATTCATATTAAGTTTGGGTAATTATTTTAATCCTTAGAGATTGATTTAATAACTTTCCTAAATGTTGGGTTTGGGACAAGGGAAACCCTTAACTCATATACATTAGGAAATGAGAGGAATTTCACACGTCCCAACTCATTTTGGTTTTTATTTGTTATTCCCTGCACAAAAGTATAAGATCAAGGGCATCAGTGTGATGCATATTTCCTCTGGGAAGGATTGGAATTTACTATGTTTTGTCTACATCTTTTTCTCATTTTCTGTGATAACCCAAATTCTCAAAAACCCAAATTATCATTATGTACCAAAGAACAATATGATGTTTGAATCACAATTTTTTGTCCTTCGAGAAGGATTGCAACATTTGTAACGTATAGGTGACATGTTTACACTATTTCTAAAGTTCCTTTTGAGTTGAATGTTTATTATATTTTCTTATATTGAGGATCAGGTTTTGGGTAACTGGATTTATTTTTTATCACTATTAGTGCAATTATGTACAAGAACCAGCTGCAGGATCTTTTTTAGAGGAGTTTTTTCAATCTACATTCATATTTTTGCATACAGTAAGGGCCCAATCAAGCCCCTCATTTCAGAGCAACAGTCAAATTCAATGGAAAAAAATTGGAAATCCCAAAGTGTTATACTACTTTGTGCTGGGACAACCATGCGCCTATGTAATTTCTCTCAATACTCTCTCAAGAATAGGTCCCTTGCATTCCCTTGGTGCAAGAATCCTAGTAAGTATAACATTGCTTGTTTTTTTTCATGTTGGTTTCGATATTAGATTGAAAGAAATACACGAACAAAAGTCTTATCCATTAAAATCCCTAGAAACAACCGCATTATAATTATCTTTTGTTGTAATTTTGAGTCCCATTAGCCTATGAAGAATAATGAAATTTATTTTTGTTATCATTCCTTTCCCTCACCAATCCTAAACTATTTTTGCTCCTATTCAAACCTTAAACCCTCTGGCTTGGTACCATAAGGCTCATATTAGTAAAATTTGTATATGTCAATTAGGCAAGGTTGTTGAACCTACCCGAACTAAAATGGACAACACTGCACCACAAATAATACATATCTTTAGATTTGCTTGAAGAGATTCTAATTCCTACACACCATATTACAAGTTTCACTAGATAGGATGGGAGTTGTAAGTTGTAACCCTTGTCATGCCATGAAAGTATCCATTTTTTTATCCTTGTAAAAGAATCCCAAACTGGAAAAAATATTTAAGGAGAAGAGAAGAGAGATGGGTTTTTAACCCTTGGTTATAATATCAATCCCCCATCCAGACTAGTTTGGCTACCGTGAAACAGGCGGGCATAATTAGTGGCAGGGTAGCCAACCGAATAGAGGCAATTCTTTGGTTTGATTCATATCCTCTCTAAGTTTTAACACCATTATCCATTTTTATTAGTTTTAAATTCAGATCAAATAAATTTTAGAGATACCTTATCCGCTTATCTAGAAGTAGTATGCCTATTAAAAACATCTACATAATTTTAAAAACAAGGTGGTCAATTGTGTTCTATAGATGATAGAGGTATATAATGTCTATTGTTTGCTATATATACATTTATAGTTGAACTTAAGTGATTACATGTAACTTGAAGAATGTGTGAGAAACTAGAGTCGATATTTTTCCATCTTGTGTGTCCCAGTCAGTTAACTTAATGGGATTTGAAATTTGGCCTATGACACATGCAACTAAACCAAGACCCCCCTCCCTATTGGGCATGATACTTGACCCTTGGCATTTTCGAGGGTTGGGTACAGTATGGGCCAATTTTTAGATATAGATTCTCCTGCTTCTCTCACTAACTGGATAATAACTATATGGCCTCGCTAACTAGAGATTCACTCTATTGCATTGAGCTTCCATTCCCATCTTGATTGTCGGAAAACAAGCTCTCGTTTCTTCCTTTTATCTATCCTACATTACCTCTTCACCACAGGAAATGAGGCTACCTCCTTATAAAAGGATTAGGATGTAAGATAGTAGGGGAGGTTTAACACCTTGAATTTTTCCTTTTCGGCTCCCCTAGGTCAGACGCATGTGTTATCCCGATCCATGCCAAACCAGATCTTGGAGAAATATGTGTCTTACAAGTCTTAGGATTACGGTATCAAGATAAGGGTTTGGAATTGTGATCAATAGTTAATTATTTCCACTGGTAGCGGAAACCATGGGTGAACCTCATTTTTCCTTAAAAGTAGACATGCTTGCTTTGGAGAAGGGAGAAAAATAAAAATTAACCAGCTTGCATTGCATGGACATCGTATGGAAGGAACTTTCTTAAGGAAGGTGAGAATTTGATTATTAATGGATTTACACTCAATGTGTTGTAAAATTTAACTAGGTTTGGTTTTCATAATGACATGTAATTTTGACACTTGTAAATGATGTAATAAATTATTGTCTTTCTTCATGGGTTTCATGAGCAAGGGATTATTGTTTTAGATTCAATGTCATGTATGACCATTCTTGGGCATATCAAGAATGTATCTAAGTCTATAAGTTGTCTAGAAGCCCTTTAAAAGACAAGAATAATCATCCTCTTCACGCCTGGCCTCAATGTATATACATAAAAGTCATGTCGATTCACATGTGGAGACACACTCATTCAGACGGTCATGTCAACTCAAATGTAAGGGAAAAATACAATATATACCCATGTGGACTTCGCATAAAAAATATAATTTTAGTTCAGACATATCTTTAGTTTTCAGATGGGTTAACATAGTTCAAATTCTATGTAATTCTCAATGGTTAATCATAGTTCAGATGGAAAATCAGAGCTTGGAGATTTCAGAAGGCATCACAAATGAATGACACAGTCAATAGTGCGGATCATAGTGAATTCAATCTCTAGTCTCCACAGGTATGTATCACTATATGTTTGGACAATATATATGACAAAATGTCAATGGGAATCAGATCCCTCTAGGAGCTCGGTTTGCAAGGACATGATAGCTTAGTGAAATGTCTATGGTACAGTAGTTCAGTGGTATGATAGTATGACACTATTTTTCCATATGAACATAGTGATCTCAGTACAATCATAGGTACAACCATAGTGATATCGGTGCATAACTTCGGTATGTCACAGTGATCCCGATGATACCATAGAAGTACAATCACTGAAATATGACAGTGAGGAAGCCTAACTGAAGTATCGATAAGATCTCAGTAATGAATAATTTGAAGAGGATTCTAGAAGAAGGTTGATTGTCAAGAGGGGTGGTGTTTTGGTCTTGGAGTGGCTAAATATGTCAAGGGTCTTGGTCTTGGTCTTGGTATTCGTCAATTGGAATCTATATAAGAGGAATTTGTGTGGGTTTTCCTCTCAAAGAGTGAATGGTTTTGGCCCTACCTCATAGCCTACATGTTGTGTCTATTCTGAAACCAACTCCAAAAATAGAAGAAAAGAGAGATCAACGCCTTAGAAATCGGCCACTTCGAGGGGGAAACCTCTAGTACATTACATAAATGAACAACTCTTCGATGATACAAATGAAAAAATCTCCTTCTATATATAGGAGTCCATGGGATCACAATATAATCATAGCCGACCTAACAATAATAATGTAAGGGCACAATAATAAAAATATTGGGGTTACAGGGTACAAAAATAACAATAAGAGGGTTACACTAACAACAATAAGGGACTAAACTAGTAATATAGGGACCTAACATGCCCCTCTCCTTCAAAAAAGTGTTGTCCTCAATGCTTGAGTAGCTCCGAATGCTTCCATATAAAATTATCATCTTCCCATCTAGAATATTCAGTGGGTAAGTTCTTCCACTTGATGAGATACTCTGACTGCTTCAGGTTCCAATATTATTTTTCCTTCCTCATCAAGTTTTGGCAGTATTGTTTGAACTAGAATTTTGTCACGTATAACCTTCTTTAAGCATGAAACATGGAAAACTAGATGCACTTGCAAAGAAGCAGGAAGCTCCAATTTGTATGCCATAATACCAATGTTTAGCAACACCTTGTAAGGACCATAGTACTTTGGCGATAATTTATTATCCTTCTTAGCTTGCTTGAGGGCAATTTGTTTGTATGGTTGTAGCCGTAAAAATACCCACTCTCCTACATCAAAACTTCTCTCGCTGCGATGTTTATCTTCCTGTTGTTTCATTCGATTTTGTGCCAAATTTAGGTTATCCTTTAAGAGTTGGATAACTCCTTATTGATGCTCGATGTGATCTTCAACTGCTTGAACCTTAGAATTTTCTCTTAAAGATGATGTGATGGACGATGGATGATATCCATAAAGTGCCATAAATGGGGTCATTTTTTCTGTAGTATGGAAGGAAGTGTTATACCACCATTCAACAAGAGGTAACCACTTGACCCATTGTGTTTTATTATCAGGTACAAAAAAACGAAGATATCCTTCCAAACATTTATTCACTATCTCAGTTTGACCATCAGATTGAGGATGATAAGATGAGCTATGAGCTAGTTGAGTACCCAAACAAGAAAATAATTTCGTCCAAAAATTCCCTATAAAAATGGGATCTCTATCACTTACAATAATCTTTGGGTTTCCATGTAGATTTTTAATTGTTTCCATAAATGCAGTAGCAACTGTACTTGCTTTAAATGGATGAGATAATGCACAAAAGTGTGCATACTTGGTTAGTCTATCAACTACCACCATGATGACACTCTTTCCTTTGGACTTAGGTAAAATTGTGATAAAATCCATTGAAATCTCCTCCCAACATTGACTTGGAATGGATAAACGTTGTAGAAGACCCAGGGTCTTAATTGTATCAACTTTATTTTGCCGGAAAACTGAACATTCCACCACAAACTTTTGAATATCAGATTTAAGCCCATCCCAAAAAAAATATTTTTTCACCCTGTGGTAAAATTTTAAAAATCCAAAGTGTCCTCCTAAAGGAGAAGTGTGAAATTCCAAAATAATATTTTGTTTTAGTTGGGAATTATTACAAATATATAAGCGATATTTGTACCATAAGGAATCATTTTTCCAACTAAATGTATCAGATGTACTAGGATCTTGCTGCAACTTTTAAATGAGTGTCCACACTTCTTCATCCTTCTTCCATTCATCCCTTGCTTCAGTTATCCAACCTGGTTGGATAATATAAATGGCACATAGGAATTCTTCCACCTCTTCATCCTTTCTTGAGAGTGCATCTGCGACAACATTTAGCTTCCCTTTTTTGTAGATGATTTCAAAGTCATAACCCAACATCTTTGTGACCCATTTTTTCTACTCTTCTGAAGATAGTCTTTGTTCAAAAAAGTGTTTATGACTATCATGATCAGTTTTTACCTTGAAGTGTCTTCCCATTAGGTAAGGTTGCCATTTCTTTAGTGCATGTACTATTGCCAACATTTCCTTCTCATAAATAGCTTTTTGTAAATACTTTCCTTTGATTGGACGACTTTTAAAATCAATGGGTCTTCCTTCTTGCATTAAAATAACACCAATTCCATTCCTGAGGCATCACATTCCACAATAATTTTTTTTGTGAAGTGTAGTGTAGCTAAGACCGGTGTTAGGCACATTGAATCTTTAAGAAGTTAAAAGGTCTTAGTGGCTTCAGAAATCCATGAAAATGCATCTTTCTCCAATAATGTTGTTAGAGGTGTTGCTATTCTCCCATAATTATTATCAAACTTCCAATAATACCCTGTTAACCTGAGAAATCCTCGCAACTGCTTTATGGTTGTGGGGAATTTCCATTCCTTAATGGATTTAATTTTGTTAGGGTCTACCTTAACACCCTCATGAGATACAATATGACCCATATATTCCACCTTCAGATCTAAAAGAAACATTTGGATGTTTTTCATATAATTATTTCTTCCTCCAATAGTTTGAGCACCTCATTAACTTGTTGAACATGATCCTTCCAAGACATGTTGTAGATTAGTATATCATAAAAAAATACTAGCACAAATTTTCTAAGGAAGGGTTTGAAAATGGAATTCATCAACCCTTGAAATGTAGAAGGTGCATTGGTAAGGCCAAAAGGAATGACCAAAAATTCATAATGACCGTTATGAGTTCGAAATGCTATTTTCGAAATATCTTCCATCTTCATTCTAATTTGATGATATCCTAAACGAAGATCCAACTTGGTAAAATAAATTTCTCCATATAATTCATCCAATAATTCATCAATCACAGGAATGATAAATTTATCTTTAATAGTGAGCTTATTAATCTCCCTATAATATGGACACATGCGCCATGATCCATCCTTCTTGTGCACAAATACTACTAGAGCAGAGAAAGAACTTTGACCAGATTGAATTATACTAGCCTCTAACATTTCTGCAATCATATGTTCAATTGCGCTCTTTTGGACATAAGGATATCTGTAAGGCCTGATGTTTGGAGGAACACTTCCTAGAATCGAATGAATAGCATGATCATGATCATGAATAGGTGGGATTCCTTTAGCAGTTTCAAACACCTTGGAATGATTGTCCAAGATATTTTGGAGATCTGGAGAAATATATGATTTTGATGTTAGAACTTCTAGTGAGCATAATTGTGCAATCACGCCTCGTTGTTATTTCTGCAAAATCTTTGTCATTAAATTAGAGCTTATTATCTTTCCCGGCTTCCCCGCGATACCCCATAATTCAACTTCTTTTCCTTCTGAAAAAAAATTCAAGAAAATTTATTGAAAATGAAAAGCTACCATCCCCAAAGATTGTAACCATTGTACTCCTAGGACAAAATTAGCACCTCCCCTTGGAATGGAAAGCATTAGAATTTTCAATACATATTCCCCCATGGTTAGCTTAATATTATGACATTTTCCAGAGAAATTTATGGTTCCTCCATTTGCAACCATCACTTGGCATTCTAGTGCTAGGTATAGGAAACAATTCAATTCCTTGGCTAACTTACAATGAATAAAATTATGGGTACTACTTGAATCATTCAACACTATTACCTATTTCTTCTTGATATGTCCTTCTCTCTTGAGAGTTTTAGGAGTGGTAATTCCTGCCAATGCATTACACGATATGGTCGGACTCATTTATTCTTCTTCTAGGGTTTTTTCTTGGTGTATATCCTCTTATTTTTATGTTTCTTGTTCATTTTTTTTTCCTCTTCTTAACAATCGATATAAAATAATTTCTTCTCAGCACACTTATGACCATTAGCATATTTTCTATCACAATTGTAGAAAATCATTTTTTCTCTTTTTTCTTCCAATTGTTGTGGTGTCAACCTTGTATGTTGTGGAATTCTAGGAGTAGCAACACTTCCATCTTTATAGATGTGAGTGTTAGGCTTCCTTGTCGCCATAATTTTAAATTCAATATTTATTGCCAATATAAATGCCTTCTCCAATGAATCAGGTTCCCAAACACAAACTTCATGTTGGATGTTATCCTTTAAAGTCCCTATGAAGACATTAATCCTGTGTTCCTCTGGAATATCAGTTACCCTTATATTCAATTTTTTGAAGTCCTCAATGTGCTCCACCACTAAACCCTTTTGTTTGAGATTTATCAATTGGCTAAAGAAGGTGTTTATCTTTGTATCGTCATAATGTGATATAATTTCCTCCTTAAAAATTGACCAAGTGAATTTTTTTATGGGAGAAAATCCATCGATACCATACAAATGTATTTTTTCTAAATGTAAGATTGCAATGTGTGCCTTTTGTGTGTTTTTCACATTATTGAGATAAAAATATTTCTCCATATGTAGTATCCATGTTACAGGATCCTTGCCATAAAAATTCCTCATATCCATCTTATCTTCCACACCTTTCTTCAAAACTTCCATTTCATTTTTTTTTCTCTTTACAATAGCGAAATTTGGTGCAATTTCTCTTGTAATTTTGACATGTCATGTTCTAGTTCTTCATCTTCATGAGTCATAGTAGAGCCTTATAAAGGCTTCATGGGTGTTGAATTATTTTTAGGGGGAATTTTATAACCCAATACTGATATTTATTCTACAATATTCCTTGGAATCAATTCAAACTGATTTTTCACACAAGACTTACATAATTTGAAAAAAAATCCACAACTTTTTCTTGCTTTTAAGGAGCTCGATATTGAAACTGAATTATCTCTGTGATTGCGGATCTTCAATATTTTAAATTTAGCCCCAAAGTATCCCTTTGAAGCTTATTTAAAATTCCATAGGTCTGACCTTATTTGGATTCTTCAAGACAAAGTTATGCCCAATCTCCCACAATGACCTAATTATGGACTAGTTTAGTAGAGTGAACTTGTACGTCATGCCACATGTCACTGTTTTCTCTTTCAACTCTAAAATTGATATGAAGGAAACAAAAATCTGTGTACTTACAAACAATTTTTACAGAATTCCAATCCGATGCTTAGAGAGAGAGTTATGGCAATTTTCCCACGGTCGCCACTTTGAGATGAAATCTGGGAGCCTGAATAAACCCTAACTTACACAGATCATATATCCTAAACTATTGTGAGCCAAGGTCTGAAATGTTTACACGACGTTCCTTAGGATTTAGGCTTCCCTTTGTAAAAATTTCAGCTTCTGAACCTTCATAGAACCAAAGTTATAGTGAAAAATCCACGATTGCCTGTTTAGCTGAAATTCGGGAGCCTAAAAAAACCCCAACTTCCATAGATCATATCAACGAAAATTTCGAACCAAGATCTTAAATTTTTACACGACATTCCTTAGGATTTTGGCTTCATTATGTAAAAATTTCAGCTTCTTAACCTTCGTAGAAAAAAAATTATAGTGAAAATTCCACGATGAGCTGTTTGGAGCGGCAAAACCCTAGAATTCAAAGCTCTAATACCAAATTTCATGAAACCAACTCCAAAAATAGAAGAAAATAAAGATCAACACCTTATAAATCGGCCAATTCGAGAGGGAAACCTCCAATACATTACATAAAAGAAAAATTATTCGATGATACAAATGAAAAAACCTCCTTCTATATATCAGAGTCCATGGGATCACAATATAATCCTAGCCGACCTAACAATATTAATGTAAGGGCACAATAATAAAAATATTGGGGTTACAGAGGTATAGCAATAACAATAAGGGGGTTACACTAATAACAATAAGGGACTATACTAGTAATATAGGGACCTAACAGCGTCTGTAGTCTATTTTATGTTCATGCAATTGTTATTGTTTGATGAAGAAGAACAATAATAAACTAATAAGAAGAAGATCATAATCTAAGAAGTAAAAATCATTCACAAATAATAACTAATGAAGAGAAATAACTCTAATGCTAATGCCCTAGATTTCTCAACATAATGCAGGTTGGGAAAATACAAGCTGGGAAATCCACTCCATAAAAGAGAATTCCAACATAAAAATTCAAAATTGTTTGTTCTAAAGAGTGAAGGCTAGCTGAGTTGAAGATGACATTATTCCATGAATCTTTGTGAATTTTTTTTTAGAAAAATTTGTGGAAATTTATATTTAAAATGTCAAAATATGTTAAATTTAAAACACTTATAAATGTCAGTCTAAATAAGTAACTTCTAAGATGTGTTTTAACTTACATGAAGAAACTAGAGTGCGAAAAATTATATTACAAGAGATGGCCCAAAGGGGTAGGGTGTCATTACCAATATATATAACAACGAGGTTAGTACTGGGACATATTCCAGTGTTTACGTGCTCTGTGGAAGTTGCATGAATGACCTTTCAAGGTGAAGTTGCAATTTCAAAGAAGTAGGCTGAAAATAATGCTACAAAGGTTGTGTGTTCATCCTTAAAGAAACATATGTTTATGCACATTTTTCATGTGATTTTCATTGCAATGTATCAAATCCTTGGGTTGGTAATGTTATGCCAATTTTTTATTGTTTGTGTACATACTATATATTTATAGCATGCCCACAAATGCAAAGAATATTAAGCAAAAATTAATAACCCTAACTTTGAACATGAAACTGAGAACATATGTGAAGCCCCTAGACCACTTATAGTTTCAGAAAAATTTCAATGGGTGAGGTTACTCTAATTTTTGTGTCTAATGGCCTCAGGAAAATATGAGGGAACCTCACTAATGGATTTTATTAATATTATTTTCTAGTGAGGTGAACATAAGTATTGTCTACAAAGGAAATTAAAAATTGATGGTAATTGTTAAATTAACTTTAGTGACATGTTCAATTACGCTCGGGAAAGGGAGTTTTGGGAGCTAATATTTCTTCAATGATAAGGATTGTTGAAGAAGAATTGTTACAAGATTTACTAGAAATAATTCAAACATTCTTTTATCAACTAAATCTTCTAGGTAATGTTTCTATAAGTATTAGAGTCTAGATATCATTGGACATGACATTTTTTGCAAGGCATAAATCCATGAACAAGGAAGCTAGTTGTAGAAATGTTTATGAATGAGAAAGATAATCACATTAATATAATCTCATTATCACCTTTTTAACAAAAATAATCTAGTTATCTAGGTAAGATTTATGTACTAGGGTTTATGGGGATTAGGGTTTGAGGTTGAGACATCCTTGTGTCAAATAACAACTGAATTAGATTCAAACAATATATATTGCGATGAAAAGCTCAATAAGTAAAACAAAATACTAAATAGAATGAACTTCCCTGAATAAATTTCTTCAGTTAATATAATAAATGTGATTTCAATGAAATCATATCACAAGAGTTCATATGTTTTTGTATTGAGATAAAGAACCAAGTTCTACACATGAAGGTTTCATGCCCTAATAAAAGTTCAAATAGAACCCTATGTATGGATTGATATTTAAAAAATCAAGAAATAAATCCTTCCTCTAATGTAGATCACACTGACTTCAAATCCACGTCTGTGTTTTTACTTCATTGAATCTACTAACATATGATACTGTTTCCAATTTAGCTCAGGTTGGATGTATTTGTTTTATCTAGACTACAAGGTATTGATATTCCCTTCGATTAGAGTTCAAAACCCTTAGTTTTCCTTAGAGTGTGATCTCTACATGTGAAAAAATTCTCGATGACCCTTCAAGCTTGTTCAATGATCCCTGCTCTAAATTGGCCTCGGGATAATTTTGGGCTTTGATAATTGGGCTATATTGCAAGAGGAAATGAAGAATTTTCACATAAATCTTCCTCCTCTACAGAGAGGAATCCATCCTAGTCAAGAAGTCGATTTGCGATGTGTTAAGGGCCCTCATGGCATTATATTTTCATTACAAGTCGTACTGCAACTTTGGTCCTAAAACTTCCACAATTCTTGGTTTCTAAAAAAGTCTACAAGTTTGGATTATCCTCCTGCAATGGACCTCGAGGCCTCAAGAATCAAATAAGATTTTTAGTTTAGATAGGTGTTTTCCCTTATGGTGACCAGGAAACTTCGAAATTTCCTGAATGAGAGGGTTCTTATAGCCAAACAAAACAAAAAAATAACTTTGTTGCCCTCTTATTATGCTTATATCCAAGAGAAAATGAAGAATTATTTCTACCTTTAGAAATAATTTTCTTATTCGTCAACCAATACCAATACCCCTATAATTTCACTACCCAGATAGAAATTTTTTTATGCCAAAACATGGAGAAAAGAAAAGGAATTTCAACTAGGGTGGAATATTTCACCATCGAAATTTACAAGATTAAAGCTTGTCTCGAAACCCTCGGAGCCTCTGACTAAAAAAAAATAGAGATAAGTTGATCCACAATGATGATCCAAAATGAATTCGTCCATCTCATTTTTATATATTTTCTAGAGGAGCCTCTTCTTCTAAAATGATTGAGTAAACTTTACTCCAAGACCCAATTTTGGGTTTCTTCACTCAACTGCCCAAAAACTTGTCCAACAGTGGGAATTTTGGAGGGTTTCCCTTTTAAGGAGGACTATTGGCTACTTCTTCCTCTGTAAGAATAATTTCTCAGGAACATTACAAATAAAATTCCTACAAGAGTACACAATTTTACAATTGTGCCTCAACTTTATCTATAGGTGTCGGCTTGCTACCAAGAGAAATACAATTGACAAATTTTTTTATACTTTCTTAAAATTATTACCTTTCCATTTGAATGGAGAGACATAAAATTTTCTAAGAGAAAAATTAATAACCAACAACAAAACACATAAACATGAACACAGATGTTTATTCGAGAAAAACCCCAACCCCGGGGAAAACCCATCCAATGAAATTTCATTAACTATTGGCCAAAACCATGGCCAATCAGACCAAGTGAGCCTTCACTGCTCAACTCCAGGCCTACATTACAATTAAGTCTTCCCATCCTTTTATACGCTCCATTACATGCAATACCATGAGACGAAAACCATGGGATCACATAACCATGTGCCCCAATATTACCCGATTGTTTAACCTGGTCAAACTTGACTCTAACCCTGAGTCAATTTACCTAGCAGACTCGCCAGGTTCCCATGGAAGAAGTAGAGGACCTCCCTAAAGCCATACAGAGACGAGTGGTAGGATTACCATGAGAGTGGATGAAAATCTTTCGACGAGTGGTGAATTCCATTGTTTTTTCTAAGATGATCATCCAAGGTAGGGCCCATAAATTTAGATTTAAATAATTGATATTTTTAAGATATGGACATGATAGGGCTTAAGCCCTAATTTTGTAGGAAATTTGTCCACATTTTGTAATATTTTTTACGTAATATTACTTTATATATATATATATATATATATATATATATATATATAGATATTGCATGATGGTTTTATCATATATACAAATGATTTTATAATATTTGATTTTTAATGTGATGAATGATTAATATGCCAATCAGTGCTTGATTAGTTATAGAATCAACAAATGAATTCTATGATGATGGAATATGAATTAAAGTAATAAAATTAAATGATCTTTGTAATAATATCACCCTAAAAAATTGGCGATGTAATAAAGGATCCTTCACACGATAAATGTTATTCAATTGAGACACAACCAATTGTGAGTCCAAATAAACCAATAATGATTCGATATCGAAAGATATTTCTTCATATAGTAAATTAATGACAACACTATATTCAACCATATTATTGGAAGAACGACCGATACACATGCCTCTTGAGATGAACAACTAACTAGATGGATAATATATTACCAAAGCAGTAGAAGCAAGGTTTTGAGTATGTCTTCTAGCACAATCGGTGAATCCTAAATACACTAGATCACCCATTGAAGCTTGCCAAAGTAGATTAAAATTATCATCATCACCATGAGACCCATAGA